>CAUYON010096330.1:0-29948 GCA_963573935.1 Arctocebus calabarensis
AGCAATGACGCCTGCAACCAAAAAAAAAGAAAAAATGGCTGGGCGTTGTGGTGGGCGCCTGTAGTCCCAGCTACTTGGGAGGCAGAGGCAAGAGACTCACTTGAGCCCAGGAATTGGAGGTTGCTATGAGCTGTGATGCCATGGCACTCTATCCAGAGTGACAGCTTGAGGCTCTATCTCAAAAAAAAAAACAAAAAAAAATGATAACCCAGGTCAACACCCATTCTTATGTCAGGAAGAAGTCAGTAAGGCTAAGCTTAATGATGGCAACCCAGGACAAGAACCATTGTGATGTAAGGAGGAAGTCACTAAAATTAAACATAAAGATGGTAACCAAGGGCAACACCCATTGTCATGTCAGGAGAACGTCATTAAGTTTAAGCTGAAATATGGTAATCCATGGCAACACCCATTGTGAACTCAGAAAGAAGATTGTCATCTTGGGCAACACCCTCTGAGGCATCACAATGACATCACTGAGGTTAATCTTAATGATGGTAACTCAGGGCAAAACCCACTGTGGCATCAAAATGATGTCACTGAAGTTAAGCTTAAAGATGGTAACCCAGGGCAACAGCAATTATTATGTCAGGAGAAAGTCACTAAGGTTAAGCTTAAAGAATGTAACCCAGGGCAGCACACTTTGTGATGTCAGGAGGAAGTTACTAAGGTTAAACTTAAGGATGGTATCCCAGTCCAACACCCAGTGTGGTGTCAGATAGAAGTCACTAAGTTTAAGCCAAATGACGGTAAGCAATATGGACACCCATTGTGATGTCAGGAGGAAGATGGTAACCCAGGGCAACAACCATTATGATGTCAGGAGGCATTCACTAAGTTTAAGCATTAAGAAAGCAATCCATGGCAACACAATGTGTGGTTCAGGAGGTATATGGTAACCCATGGCAACACACATTGTGATGTCAAGAGGAACATGGTAACACAGGTCAACACTCTTTGTGATTTCAAAAGGAAGATGGTAACCCAGTGCAACACCCAATGTTGTGTTGGGAGGAAGTCCCAAAAGTTAAATTTACAGATTGTTACCCAGGGCCTCACCCATTGTGATTTCAGGAAGATGGTAATGCAGGGAAACACCCATTGTGATGTCAGGCGGAAGTCCCTAAGGTTAAGCTTAAAAATGGTAACCCAAGTCATACCACATTGTGAAGTCAGGAGGAAGATGGTAACCCAGGCCCACACTCATTGTGATGTCACAAGGAAGCCACTAAAGTTAAGCATAAAGACGGTATCCCCAGAGACGCACCCACTGTGTCATCAGGAGGACATCACTGAGAATTAGCTCAAAGATGGTAACCCAGGGCAGCACCATATGTAACGTCAGGAGGATGTCACTGAGGTTAAGCTACAGTTGTTAAAACTGGGCAGAACCCACTATTCCATCAGGTGTACATCACTCGGGTTAATCTTAAACATGGTACCCAATGACAACACCAGTTATGATGTCAGGAGGAATAGAGTAACCCAGGGCAACACCGATTATGATGTCAGGAGAAAGTCACTAAGGTTGAGCTTAAAGATGGTACCCCGGGCAAGATCCATTGTGATCTCAGGAGGAAATAACAAAGGTTAAGTTTAAAAATGGTAACCAAGGTCAATACCCATTCTGATATCAGGAGGAAGTCAGTAAGATTAAGCTTAAAGATGGTAACCCAATGAAAGAACCATTGTGATATCAGGAGGAAGTCACTAGGTTTAAACATAAAGAGGGTAACGAAGGGCAATACCCATTGTTCTGTCAAGAGGAAGTCACTAAGTTTAAGCTTAAATATGCTAATCCAGGGCGACACCCATTATGATCTCCCATTGTGATCTCAAAAAGAAGATGGTCATCCAGGGCAACACCCATGGAGGATCACAATGATGTTACTGAGGTTAATCTTAATGATGGTAACTTAGAGCACCACCCACTGTAGCATCACGATGAATACTGAGGTTAAACTTAAAGACAGTACCCTGGGAAACAGCAAATATTTAGTCACAAGGAAGTCACTAAGGTTAAGCTTAAAGAAGGTAACCCCGGGAAACACCCATGATGATGTCAGGAACAAGTCACTAAGTTTAAGCTTAAAAATTGTAACCCTGGGCTACACCCATTGTGATGTCCAGGGGAAGATGGTCACCCAGGGCAACACAGATTGTGATGTCAGGAGGAAGTCACTAAAGTTAAACATAACGATGGTAATCCAGGGTGACTGCCATTTGTGATGTCAGGAGGTTGTCACTAAGGTTAATCTTAACAATGGTAACCGAAGACAACACCCATTGTAATGTCAGGATGATGTTACTAAGGTTAAGCTTAAAGATGGTAACCAAGGACAACACTCATTGTGATGTCAGGAAGGAGATAGTAACCGAGGGGTGTATCCATTGTGATATCAGGAGGAAGTTGGTAATCCAGGGCATCACTTATTGTCATATCAGGAGGATGTCACTAAGGTTATCCTTAAAGATGGTAACTCGGGGCAACTCACATTGTGATGTCAGATGGAAATACTAAGGTTGAGCTTAAAGATGTTACCCCAGGGCAACTCTCATCGTGATGTCAGAAGGAAGTCACTTAGTTTAAGCTTAAAGATGGTGAAACAGGGCAAAAGCCATTGTGATGTCAGGAGGAGTTAACTGGGGTTAAACTTAAAGATGATAACCCATGGCAACACCTCTTGGGATGTCAAGAGGATGTCACTAAGCTTAAGCTTAAAGAGAGTAATACAGGGCAACACCCATTGTGATGTCAGGAGTAAGTCACTAGGCTTATGTTTAAAGATGGTAAACCAGGATAACACTCATTGTGATGTCAGGAGGAAGTCAGTAAGGATAAGCTTAATGACAGTAATGCAGGGCAATACTCATTGGGATGTCAGGAGGAAGATAGTGACCAGGGTAACACCCATTGTGGTGTCTACAGGAAGTCACTATTTTTAACCTTAAACATGGTAACCCAGGACAACACCTGTTGTTAGGTAAGGAAGAAGATGGTAACCAAGGACAACACCCATAGTGGTGAAAGGACTAATACACTAAGGCTAAGGTTAAAGATGGTAATCCAAAGCAACAGCTATTGTGATGTGTAGAGGACATTACCAAGGACATGGTAACCAAGCTAACATGGTAAAGATGGTAATGCAGGGCAACACTCATTGTTACAAGAGGAGGAAGTCCCTATGGTTAAGCTCAAAGATGGTAAACTAGGGGAATACCCATTGTGATATCAGGAGGAAGTCACTAAGGTTAAGCTTTAAGAGGGTAACCCAGGGAAACACCCATTGTGATGTCAGGAGAATGTCAATAAGGATAAGTTTAAAGATGGTAACCCAGGGCAAAACTCATTGTGATGTCAGGTGGAAGTCGCTAAGGTTAAGCTTAAGGATGGTAACCCAGGGTAAAACTCATTGTGATGTCAGGAGGAAGTCACTAAGGTTAACCCTAAATATGGTAATCCAGGGCCACACCCATTGTGAACTCAGAAGGAATACTGTTGCACAGGGCAACACCCATTGTGATGTGAGGAAGATGTCACTAATATTAAGGTTGAAGATGGTAACCCAGGAAAAAACCCCTTGTGATTGCAGAAGAACATGGTAACCCATTCTGATTTCATTGGACGTCACTAAGGTTAAGCTTAAAGATTGTTGCCAAGGCCAACACCCATTGTGATGTCAGGAGGATGATGTTAACCCAGGGCAACTCCCATTTTGGTGTCATTAAGAAGTCACTAAGGTTAAGCTTCAGGATAATAACCAAGGGTAACACAAATTGTGATATCAGGAGGAAGAAGGTAACCCAGGACAACACCCATTTGGATGATAGGAGGAAGTTACTAAGGTTAAGCGTCAAGACAGTAACCCAGGCCAACACTCACTGTGATGTCAGGAAAAAGATGGTAACCCAGGGAAACACCCAATGTGGTGTCAGGAGGAAGTCCCTAAGGTTAAGTTTATGATGGTATTCCAGGGCAACACCCATTGTGGTGTCAGTAGGAAGTCACTAAGTTAATCTTAAAGAGGGTAACACACTGCAACAACCAGTTCAATGTCAGGAGAAAGTCACTAAGCTTAAGCTTAAAGATGGTAACCCATGACAACAAATTTTGTGATGTCAGGAGGAAGATGGTAAACCCAGGGAAACATCCATTTTAATGTCAGGACGAAGTCAGTGAGGTTAAGCTTAAAGATGGTATTTCAGATCAACACCCATACTTATGTCAGGAATATGTCACTAAGGTTAAGCTTAAAAATGGTAACCTAGGGCTACACCCATTGTGATGTTAGGAGGAAGACAGTCATCCAGGGCAAGAACCCTTGTGATGTGAGGAGGAATTCACTGAATTTAAGCTTAAAGATTGTAACCAATGTGCTCATTTTGATGTCAGGAAGTCGCTATGGGTATGCTTAAGACAGTAACACAGGGGAACACCCATTGTGATGACAGGAGGAAGTCACAATGTTTAAGCTTAATGATTGTAACCCAGTGAAACACCCACTAGGATGTCAGGAGGACTTTACTCCATTTAAGATTAAAGATGGTAAGCCAGGGTAACACCCATTGTTATGTCAGGAGGAAGTCACTAACATTAAGCTTAAAGACAGTAATGCAGGCCAACATCCATTGTCATGTCAACAGGAAGTCACTAATGTTAAGCTTAAACACAATAACCTAGTGCAACACACTTTGGGATTTCAGGAGGAATTCACTAAGGTTAAACTTAAAGGTGGTAACACAGGGCCACAGGCATTTTGATGTCAGGAGGACATCAGAGAGTATAACCTTAAATTGCTAAGTCAGGGCAACTCACATAGCGATGTCAGGAGGAAGATGGTAATGGAGGTGAACGGAGGTGTAACCCAGGGCAAAACCCATTGTGATGTCATGAGGAAGTCACTAAGGTTAAGCTTAAAGATGGTAAAGCAGGGCAACACCCATTATTATGAGAGTAGGTAGACACTAAGCTTAAGCTTAAAGATGGTAACCCAGGTCAACAAACATTGTGATGTCAGGAGGAAGATGTTAACCTAGGACAACCCCCACTCTGGAGTAAGGAGGAAGTCACTAAGGTTAAATTTAAATATGGTAACCTAGGGCAACCCCCATTATGATGTCAGGAGGATTATCCTAACTCAGGGAAACACCCATTGTGATGTCATGAGGAAGATGGTAACGCAGGGCAACCCACATTGTGATGTAAGGAGTACATCACTAAGGTTAAATTTAAAGATGGTAACCCAGAGATACCCCCATTGTGATATCAGGAAGAAGATGGTAACACAGGGCAACACCAATTGTGATGTCCGGAGGAAGCCACTAAGATTAACTTTAAAGATGGTAACCCAGGACAAAAAAACATTTTGGAGTTAGAAATAGGTCACTAAGGTTAAATTAGAAGATGGTAACCCAGGTGAACACCCATTGTGATGTGAGGAGGAAGATGATAACCCAGGGAAACAACCATTGTCATGTCATGAGGTAGATGGAAATCTAGGGCAACACACATTGTGAAGTCAGGAGGAAGTCACTAAATTTACCCTGGGTTACCATCTTTAAACTTAATAAGTGAATTACTCCTGATATCACAACGGGTTTTTCCCTGGGTTGCCATCTTTAGGCTTAACCTCAGTGAATTCCTCCAGTCATCACAATGGGTGTTAACCTGGGTTACCATCTTTAAGCTTAACTTTAGTGACTTCCTCTTGACTTGACCATGGGTGTTGCTCTGGGTTACCATCTTTAAGCTTAACCTTAGTGACTTCCAGCTTATATTTAAGCTTAATCTTACTGTCTTCCTCCTGAAATTAAAATGAGTGTGGCTCTGGGGTACCATCTTTCTACTTAACTTTAGTGACATCCTCCTGACATCACAATGGGCATTTCCCTAGGTGAACATCTTTCACCTTAACCTCAGTGAGTTGATCCAGACGTCACAATGGGTGTGGGCCTGGGTTACCATCTTTAAGCCTAACCTGAATGACTTCCTCATGACATCACAATGGGTGTTGCCCTGGGTTACCATCTTTAAACTTAACCTTACTGACTTTCTCCTGACATCACAATGGTTGTTGCCCTAGGTTACCATCTTCTTCACATCAAAATGGGCATTGCCATGGGTTACCATATTTAAACTGAACCTTAATGACTTCCCTATGACATCACAATGGGTGTTTCCCTGGGTTAACAACTTTAAGCTTAACCTTTGTGACTTCCTCCTGACATCACAGTGGGTGTAGTCCTCTGTTACAATCTTTTTCCTGATTTCACAATGGGTGTAACCATGGGTTATCATCTTTAAACATGAACTTAGTGACATCCACCTGACATGACAATGGGTGTTGCCCTGGGTTACCATATTTTAGCTTAACCTTAGTGACTTCCTACTTACATAACACTGGGTGTTGCCCTAGTTTATCATCTTAAAGATTAACCTTAATGACTTACTCTAGGCATCACCTTCGGTGTTGCCCTGGGTTACTGTCTTTAAGATTAACCTAAGGGACTTTCTTCTGACACCACAATGGATATTGCCCTGGGTTACCATCTTCCTTCTCACATCCAAATAGATGTTGCCCTGAGTTCACATCTGTAAGCCTGACCTTAGTGACTTCCTTCTGACACCACAATGTGTGTTGCCCTGATTTTCCATCTTTAAGCCTAACATGAATGTCTTCCTTGTGATATCACACTGTGTGTTGCCCTGGGTTACCATCTTTAAGCTTAAACTTAGTGATTTCCTCCTGACATCACAATAGGAGTTGTGCTGGGTTACCATGTTAAAGCTAAACCTTAGTGACTTCCTCTGGACATCACAATAGTTGTTTCCCTGGGTTACCATATTTAAGCTTAACATTAGTGACTTCCTCCTGATATCACAATGGGTGTTGCCCGGGTTACCGTGTTTAAGCTTAATCTTACTGACTTCCTCCTGATAGGGTGTTGCACTGGGTTATCATTTTTAAGCGTAACTTTAGTGACATCCTCCTGACATCAGAATGGTTGTTGCCATAGGTTACCATCTTCCTCCTCAAATCACAATGGGCATTGTCCCGGGTTACCATATTTAAACCGTACCTTAGAGAATTCCTCCTGACATCACACTGGGTGTTGCCCTAGTTTATCAACTTTAAGCTTTACCTTAGCGATTTCCTCCTGAAATCACAATTGGTATTGCCCTGGATTACTGTCTTTAAGCGTAAGCTTAGTGAATTCCTTCCTGACATCACAATGGGCGTTGCCCTGGGTTACCATCTTTCAGGTTAAACTTACTGACTTTATCCTGACATCAAAACAGGTGTTGACCTGGGTTACCATCTTTAAGATTAACCTTAGTGACTTCCTCCTGAGATCAAAATGGGTGTTCCCCTTTGTTATGATCTACCTCCTGACATCACAAGAGGTGTTTCCCTGGGTTATGATCTTCCTCCTGAAATTACAAGGGGTGTTGCCTTGGGTTACCATCTTTACGCTTAACCTTAGAGACTTCCTCCTGACAGCACAATGGTTGTTGCCCCAGGTTACAGTCTTTAATCTTAACCTTAGTGACTTTATCCTGACATCAATATGGATGTTTCCCTGGGTTACCATCTTTCTCCTGATGTCACAATCATAACCCTGGTTTACCTTCTTTTTTTATTTTTTGTACCCCCACCCAGGGTTACCTTCTTTAGGCTTAAACTCAGTGACTTCTTCCTGACATCACAATGGGTGTTTCCTGGGGTTACCATCTTCCTCATGACATCATACCTTCTGCTTCCCTGGGTTACTATCTTCCTCCTGACATCACAATGGGTGTTATCCTGGTTTCCCATCTTTA
The DNA here is from genome assembly GCA_963573935.1 of Arctocebus calabarensis. NCBI lineage: Eukaryota > Metazoa > Chordata > Mammalia > Primates > Lorisidae > Arctocebus > Arctocebus calabarensis. The sequence continues at coordinate 7,823 of CAUYON010096330.1, forward strand.
AGCCTAACCTGAATGACTTCCTTCTGACTTCACGATGTGTGTTGCCCTGGGTTACCATCTTTCAGCTTAAGCTTATTGACTTCCTCCTGACATCACAATGGATGTTGCCCTGGGTTACTATCTTAATGGTAAACATTATTGACTTCCTCCTGACATCAAAATGGTTGTTGCCCTTTATTACGTTCTACCTCCTGACATCAGAAGTGGTGTTGACCTAAATTACAATCTTCCTCCTGAAATCACAAGTGGTGTTGTCCTGGGTTACCATCTTTCAGCTTAATCTTAGTGACATCCTCCTGACATCACAATGGGTGTGGCCCTGGTTACCATATTTAAGCTTAACCTCAGTGACATCCTTCTGACACCACAGTTGGTGTTGCCCTGGGTTACCCTCCTAATGCCACAGGGAGTGTTGTCCTGGATTAACATCCTTAAGTTTAGCTTCAGTGATATCCTCCTGAAGCCACAGAAAGTGTTACCCTGGGTTACCATCATGAAGTTTAACCTTGGTGACATCCTCCTAAGGCCACAGAGGTTGTTGCCCAGGGTTGCAATCACTTAACTTAACCTCGTTGATGTCCTCCACACACAACAGGGGGTGTGGCCCTGGGTTACCATTGTAAAGCTTAACTTCAGTAATGACCTCCTGATGCCACAATGGGTGTTTCCCTAGGTTACTCTCTTTAAGCTTAACCTTAGTGATGTCCTCCTGATGCCACAGGAGTTGTGGCACTGGGTTTCCATATTTAAGCTTTACCTCAGTGATATCCTTCTGATGGCACTGTGGGTGAGGACCTGGGTTGACATCTTTAAGTTAAACCTCAATGATTTCCTCCTGACACCAAAGTATGTGTTGCCCTTGATTACTGTCTTTAATCTTAACCTTAGTGACTTCCTCCTGATGCCACAGGGGGTGCGGCACTGGGTTTCCATCGATAAACTTAACCTCAGTGATGTCATTGTTGTGCCACAGTGCATGCAGTCCTGGGTTACCATCTTTAATCTTAACCACAATGACGTCCTCATGGCATCATAGTTGATGCTGCCCTGGGTTACCTTCGTTAAGCTTAACAATAGTGATGTCCTGGTGATGCCACAGTGGGTGCTGCCCTGGGTTACCATTTTTAAACTCAACCTCAGTGACATCATTGTGATGCCACAGCTTGTGTTGCTCTGGGTTACCATGCTTAAGCTTAACTTCAGTGACATCCTTCTGACTCCAAAACAGGTGTTGCCCTGGCTTACTGTCATTAGGTGTCACCTCAGTGATGTCCTCCTGATGCCACAGGGAGTGCTGCACTGGGCTACCATCTCTAAGCTTAACCTCAGTGATGTCCTTATGACGCCACACTCAGTGCTAACTTGGGTTTCTGGCGTTAATCTTAACCTCACTGATGTAATCCTGATGCCACAGTAGGCTTTGCCATGGGTTATCATCTTAGGGCTTAACCTTAGTGACTTTTTCCTGACACCATAATTGGTGTTGCTCTTGGTTACCATCTTCCTCCTGACATCACAATGGGTGTTGCCCTGGGTTACCGTTGATGAGTTTAACTTCTGTGATGTCCTCCTGACACCACACTTGGTGTTGCCATGGGTTACCATCTTTAAGCTTAATCTTAGTGAATTCCTCCTGACATCACAATGGGTGTTGCCGTGCGTGGGGTGTCATCTTTAACTTCATACCTTAGAGACTTCCTCCTGACACAACAATGGATTTTGCCCTCGGTTACATTCTTCTTCCTGATATCACAATGGGTGTTGCCCTGGGTTGCAATCTTTAAGCTTAAAGTTAATGACTTCTGCCTCACACCACAATTGGTGTTGCCCTGGGTTACCATCATCCTCTTGAGATCACAATGTCATTGCCCTGAGTTACCATCATTAAGCTTAACCTTAGTGACGTCCTCCTGATATCAGAATGAATGTTGATGTGGGGTATCTTCTTACTCCTGACATCACAATCGGTGTTTCCCTGGGTTACGATCTTCATCCTCACATCCAAATGGGTGTTGCCCTGGCTTACCATCTTTATACTTAACCTCAGTGACTTCAGCCTGATACTACAATGGATGCTATCCTTAGTCACCATCTTTAAGCTTAACCTCAGTGACATGTTTCTGACACCACAGTGGGAGTTGCCCTGAGTTATCATCGTGAATCTTAACCTTAGTGACTTCCTCCTGACAACACAATGGGTGTTGTCCTGGGTTATAGTATTTAAGCTTAACTTCAAGGACGTCCTCCTGATGCCATATTTCTTGCTATCCTGGTTTACCATCATTAAGCTTAACTTTACTGACGTAGTAAGTTGCAGCACAACTGGAGTTGCAGCACTGGGTTTTGTATTTAAGCTTTACCTCAGTGATGTCTTTCTGATGCCACAGTTGGTGCAGCCCTGGGTTAACATCTTTAAGCTAAACCTCAGTGATGCCCTCCTGACACCAAAGTGGGTGTTACCCTTGATTACTGTCTTTAACCTTTTTTTTTTTTTTTTTTTTTTTGCAGTTTGGCCAGGGCTGGGTTTGAACCCACCCCCCTTGGTATATGGGGCTAGCTCCCTACTCGCTGAGCCACAGGCACTGCTACTGTCTTTAATCTTAACCTTAATGATGTCCTCCTTATGCCACAGGGAGTGTGGCACTGGGTTTACGTCAATAAATGTAACTTCAGTGACGTCCTCCTGATGCCACAGTGCATGTGGCCCTGGGTTACCATCCTTAAGCTTAACCACAGTGAAGTCCTCATTGTGCCATAGTGGATGCTGCCCTGGGTTACCATAATTAAGCTCAACATTAGTGATGTCCTGGTGACGCCACAGTGGATGCTGCCCTGGGTTACCGTCATTAGGCATCACATCAGTGATGTCCTCCTGACACCACAGCAGTTGCTGCTCTGGGTTTCCATCCTTAAGCTTAATCTCAGTGACATCCTCCTGACATCACAATGGGTGTTGCCCTGGGTTATCAAAGATAAACTCAATCTATGTTACGTCATCCTGACAACACAGTGGTTGCTCCCCAGGTTTACCATCTTTAAGCTTAATCTTAGTGTCTTCCTCCTGACATCACAATGGTTGTTGCCCTGAGTTGCCATCTTTAAGTTTATACCTTAGAGATTTCCTACTGACCCAAAAATGGCTGTTGCCCTGGGTTACAATCGTGGTACTGACATCGCAATGTGTGTTGGCCTGAGTTGCCATTATTAATCTTAACCTAAGTGAAGTCCTCCTGACATCACATTGAGGATTTCCCAAGGTTACCATCCTTAAGCTTAACTTGAATGATGTCCTGATGTCACAGTGAATGTTGCCTTGGATTACTGTCCTTAAAGTTAACCTCAGTGACTTCCTCCTGACACCTCAGGGGGTGTTACCCTTGGTAACCACCGTTAAGCTTGCCGTCAGTTACCTCCTACATTTACCACAGTGGGTGCTGCCCTGGGTTACCGTCCTTAAGCTTATGGTCTGTGAATTCCTGTTGGCGCCACAGTGGGTGATGTTCTGGGTTATTGTCATTAAGCTCAACATCAGTGACGTCATACTGACACTATAGTGGGTGTTGCCCTGGGTTACCATTGTTAAACTTAACATCAGTGATGTCCTCCTTATGTCACAGTGGGTGCTTCACTGGGTTACCATCGTTAAGCTTAACCTCATTGGGGTCACAGTGGGTGCTGCCCTGAGTTACTGCCGTTAGGCTTAATCTCAGGAACATCATCGTTACCCCACAGTAGGTGATGCTCTGGGTTACCTTCATTAAGCTCAACTCATGACATTCTCCTGACACTACAATTGATGTTGTCCTTGGTTACCATAATTAAGCTTAACTTCAATGAAGTCCTTCTGACGTTACAGTTGGTTCTGCCCTGGTTTACCATCTTTAACCTTAACCTCAGTGGTGTCACCGTGGGTGCTACCCTGAGTTACCATCCTTAAGCTTAATCTCACTTAGGTTCTCCTAACACAACAGTGGGTGTGGACCTGGGTTACAATAGTTAAGCTTAACTTCAGTGACATCCTCCTGACGTCACAGTACGTGCTGCCCTGGCATACAATCATTAAGCTTAAACTCAGTGATGTCCTTCAGACATCAAAATGGGTGTTGCCCTGGATTACCATCTTCTTCCTAACATCACAATTGGTATTGTCCTGGGTACTATCTTCCTCCTTACATCACAAAGGGTGTTGCCCTGGGTTACTATCTTTAAGCTTAACCTCCCTGACAAAATCCTGACATCACAGTGTGTGTTGCCCTAGGTAACATCTTTCAGCTCAACCTCAGTGATGTCCTCCTGACACCATACTGTGGGTATTGCCCTGGATTAACATCTTTAAGCTTAACATCAGTGACTTCCTGCTGCACAAAATGTATGTTACCCTGGCTTACCATCTTTAAGCTTAACCTCACTACAGTCCTCCTGATGTGATAGAGGGTGTTGCACTGGGTTACCATAATTAAGCTTAAATGCAGTGAAGTACTCCTGACACCAAAGTGAGTGCTGCCCTGGGTAGCCATCGTTAAGTTCAACAACAGTGATGTGCTCCTGATACCACAGTGGGTGTTCCCATGAATGACCTTCGTTAAGCTTAACCTCAGTGACATCCTTCTGACACCACATTAAGTGTTGCCCTCAGTTACCATCATTACACTTAACCTCAGTGATGTCCTCCTGACACCACAGGGAGTGTTGCCCTATTTTAAAATCTTTAGGCTTAACTTACATGAGGTCTTCCTAAAGCCACAGCGAATGTTGCCCTGGGTTGCCATCATTAAGCTTAACTTCAGTGACGTCCTCCTGATGTCACAGCGGGTATTACCTTGGTTACCATTGTAAACCTTCATCTCAGTGACATCCTCCTGATGCGACAGTGGGTGCGGCCTTGGGTTACTATCTTTAAACTCAACCACAGTGACGTCCTCATGACGCCACAGTGGGTGCTGCCCTGAGTTACCTTCGTTAAGCTCAACCTCAGTGACCTCATTGTGACACCACAGCTTGTGTTGCCCTGTGTTACCATCTGTAAGCTTAACCTAAGTGATGTCCTCTTGACACCACAGAGGGTGTTGCTGTGGGTTGCCATCATTAAACTTAACCTCAGAGACATCTTCTTGACACCACAATGGGTGTGGCCCTGGCTTACCATCTTTAAGCTTAACCTTAGTGTCTTCTTCTGACACCGTAATTGGTGTTGCCTTGGGTTAGCATCTTCCTGTCATCACAATAGGTGTTACCTTGAGTTACCATTATTCAGCTTAACCTTAGTGACTTCCTCCTGACACCACAATGTGTGTTGCCCTGGGTTACCGTCTTGCTCCTGACATCACACTGGATGTTGCCCTGGGTTACCATTTTATGCTTAACTTTAGTGTCTTTCCTTGACATCAAAATGGGTATTGCCCTGTGTAATAATCTTTAATTTTAGTCTCAGTGACTTCCTCCTGACATCACAATGGGTGTTGCCCTGGATTACTGTCTTTGAGCTTAAATTTAGTGACTTCCTCCTGATAACACAATGGATGTTTCCCTGGATTACTATCTTTAAGCTTATACCTTAGTGACTTACCACTGAAACAACAATGGTTATTGCCGTGGGTTACCATCTTCCTCCTGACATCAAAATGGGATTGACCTGGTTAACTATCTTTAAGCTTAACCTTAGTGAATTCCTCCTCACAATACAATGGGTGTTGCCATGGGTTACCATCTTCTTCCTGACATCACAATGGGTATTGCCCTGGGTGACCATGTTCCTCCTGACATCACAGTGGGTGCTGCCTTGTGTTACCATCTTCCAACTGACATCTCAATGGGTGTTGCTCTGGGTTACCTGTCATCGTTAAGCTTAACCTCCATGACATCATCCTGACATCAGAGTGAGTGTTTCCTGGGGTTACCATCTGTAAGCTTAACTTCAGTGTGATCCTCCTGATATCACATTAGGTGTTGCCCTGGGATACCATCATTAAGCTTAAACGCAGTGAGGTCCCCCTGACATGAAAGTGAGCATTTCCCTGTGTTGCTATCATTAAGTTCAACCACAGTGATGTGCTCCTGACACCATAGTGGGTGTTGCCCTAAGTTACCTTCGTTAAGCTTAATATCAGTGATGTCCTTCTGACACCACATTAGGTGTTGCCCTGTGTTACCATCTTTATGCTTAATCTCAGTGATGTCTTCCTGACAACACAGAGGATATTTTCCGGGATTAACATTGTTAAACTTAACTTCAATGAGGTCCTCCAGAAGCCACAGTGAGTGTTGCCCTGGATTTCCATCATTAAGCTTAAACTCAGTGACACACAGCAGGTGTTGCCTTGGGTTTCCATCATTCAACTTAACCTCAGTGCTTTCCTCCTGACTCTACAGCGGGTGCTGACCTTGGTTACTGTCGTTAAATGTTACCTCATTGATGTCCTCCTGATGCGACATCAGTTGTTCCCATGGGTTTCGGTCTTTAGTTTAACAAAAATAAGGTCCTCCTTATGTCACAACTGGTGCTGCCCTGGGTTACTGGCTTTAAGCTTAACCTCAGTGACACCCTCCTGACGTCACAGAGCATGCAGCCCTTGGTTACCATCATTAAACTTAAATTCAGTGACGTCCTCATGATGCCACAAGGGGTGCTGTCCTGGGTTACTAGCATTAAGCTTAAACTCAATGACTTAATCCAGATGCTGCAGTTGGTGCTACCCTGGGCTGCCTACATTAAGCATAACAGGGGAGGGCGAGTGTGGGTGGAGAGAGGGTAAATGGTGGGGTCACACTTATGGTGCCTCTTAGAAGGGACCGTTGAAAACTACTAAATGCAGAACAGAAATGTTTTCACACAATAAAGGAGAAAATCCCATGAAGGTTATGTCTAACAGTTTGATAAAGATATTTCAGATTGTATATGAAGCCTGCACAGTGTACCCCATGATTGCACTAATGTACACAGCTATGATTTAATAAAAAATTAAAATTAAAAATTAAAAAAAGTGTAACCTCAGTGTCATCATCCTGACACCACAGTTGGTGTTGCCCTGGGTTACCATCTTTAAGCTTAACCTTAGTGACTTCTTCCTGACACCATAATTGGCGTTGATCTTGGTTACCATATTCCTCCTGATATCACAATGGGTGTTGCCCTTAGTTACTATCAATAATCTTAACCTCTATGACATGTTCGTGACACCACAGTGAGTGCTGCCTTGGGTTACCATCTTTAAGCTTTATCTTAGTGATTTCCTTCTGACATCACAATGGGTATTGCCATTAGTTACCGTGCTCAAACTCAACCTTAGTGACTGCCTCCTGACATCACAATGGGCATTTCCCTGGGTTACCATCTTAAGCTTAACTTTAGTGACTTCCTCCTGACACAACAATGGGTGTTGCCTTGGGTTACATCCTGACATCACAATAGGTGTTGCCCAGGATTGCAAACTTTAAGCTTAACGTTAGTGATTTCTGCTTTACACCACAAAGGGTGTTGCTTTGGGTTACCATCTTCCTCTTGGGATCATAATGTCTGTTGCTTTGAGTTACCATCTTTAATCCTAACCTTCATGACCTCCTCCAGATATCACAATGAATGTTGCCATGGGTTATCATTTTGCTTTTAACTTCACAGTGGCTGTTGACCTGTGTTACCACATTTAAGATTAACCTTAGTCATTTTCTCCTGAAATCACACTGGGTGCTGCTCCTGGGTTACCGCATTTAAGCTTAACCTCAGTGACGTCCTTCTGATGCCACATGGGATGGGGCCATGGGTTACCCTCATTAAGCTTAACTTCAGTGACATCCTCCTGTCATCAAGGTGGGTACGGCCCTGGGTTACCGCCATTGTGCTTACCCTCAGTGATGTCCTTCTGACACTACATTTGGTGCTGTCCTGGGTTATCATCCTTATGCTTAACTTCAAGGACCTCATCTTGACGCCACCATGGGTGTTGCTCATGGGTTACCATCACTAAGATTAACCTCAGTGACATCAAGCTTAACCTCATGGATGTCTTCGTGCCACCACAGTGGGTGGGACCCTGGATTAACATATTTATGATTAACCTCAGTGATGGCCTCCTGACGCCACAGAGGTTGCGGGCCTGGGTTACCATATTTAAGCTTAACCTCAGCCACATCCTCCAGACACCAAGTGCATACTGTGCTGGGCTCTCATCGTTAAGCTTAATCTCAGTGACATTCTCCTGAAATCACAGTGGGCACAGTCCTGGGTTATCATCTTTAAGCTTAACCTCAGTGACGTCCTCCTGACACTATAGTGGGTGCTGTCCTGGGTTACCATCTTTAAACTTAACCTAGGTGATGTCCTCCTGACAGCACAGTGAGTGCTACATTTGGTTAACATCAAAGTAGCCAAGCTTTAAGCTTTGCCTCAGTGACATCCTCCTGAAGCCACATCGGGTGCCGCCGTGAGTTACCGCATTTAACCTTAACCTCAGTGACGTACTTCTGATGCCACAGTGGGTGCAGATCTGGGTTTCCATCATTGAGCTTAACCTTACTGACATCCTCTGGTCGCCACAGTGGGTTCTTCCCTGGGTTACTGTCTTTATTCTTAACCTCAGTGACATCCTTCTGATGCCACATTGGGTGCTGCCCCAAGTTACTGTCTTTAAACCGTCATCATCATGACACTGCAATGGGTGTTGCCCTGGGTAACCACATTATGCTTAACTTCAGTGACGTCAAGCTTAACCTCAGGAACATTATCATGTCATCACAGTGCATGTGGCCATGGGTTATGTTCGATAAGCTTAACCTCTGTGATGTCCTCCTGATGCCACAGTGGGTGCAGCCCTGGGTTACCATAATTAAGCTTAAACTGAGTGACATCCTTCTGAAGCCACAGTGGGTGCAACCTTGGATTATCGTCTTTGAGTTCAACTAAAGTGATGTCCCTGTGACATCAAGGAGTGTGCTACCCTGGGTTACTGTTGTTAAGCTTACCCTCAGTGACCTCATTGTGACACCACAGCTTGTGTTGCCCTGGGTTACCATCATTCAGTTTAACTCAGTGATGTCCTCCTGATTCACACTGGGTGTTGACAAGGGAAACCGTCTTTACACTTAAATTCAGTGATGTCCACATGATGTCACCCCATGTGTGCTGCCCTGGGTTACCATTGTTAACTTTAACCTCAGTGATGACCTCCTGATACAGCAATAGGTATTGCCCTGGGTTCCCATCATTAAGTTTAACCTCAGTGACATCCTCCTCACACCACACTTGATGCTGCCCTTGGTTACTATTTTTTGAGCTTAAGCTCACTGACGTCCTCATAATGCCGTATTGAGTGCTGCTCTCTTACCATAGTTAAGCTTAACCTCAGTGCTGTCCTCCTGATGCCACAGTGGTGGCTACCCTGGGTTTTGGTCTTTAAGCTTAACGTCAGTGATGTCCTCCTGACGTCACAGTGGGTGCTTCCTTGGGTTACCATCTTTAAGCTTAACCTCAGTAAAATCCTCCTGACGTCATAGTGGGTGCTCCACTGTGTTACCAAAGTTAAGCTTAACCTCAGTGATGTCAAGAGTAACCTCAGTGAAGTCATTGTGACACCATAGTGGGTGCTTCCCTTGGTTACCGTCTTTAATCTTAAGATCAGTGAAATTCTTCTGACATCACAGTGGTTGTTGCACTAGGTTACTGAAGATAAGCTTAACCGCAATGAAGTCAAGATTTACCTCAGTGATGTCATTGTGAAACCACAGTGGGTGCTGCCCTGGGTTACTGTCTTTAAGCTTAACCTCAGTGATGTCCTCCTGACACCACAGCGGGTGCAGCCCTGGGTTTTTGTCTGTAAGCTTAACATCAGTGACGTTCTCCTGATGTCACAGAGGAGGCTGCCCTGGGATACAGTGTTTAAGCTTAATCTCAGTGACATCCTCCTGTTGTCACAGCTGGTACTTCCCTGAGTTATCTTCATTAAGCTTATCCTCAGTGATGTCCTCCTTATGTCACAGTGGGTGTTGAACTGGAATACTATGATTATGCTTAACATCAGTGACATCCTCTTCTCACACTGCATGTTGCCCTGGGTTACCATTGTTAATCATAATCTCAGTAACTTCCTCCTGATGCCCCAGTGGTGTTGCTCAGGGTCACTGTCATCAAGCTTAATCTAAGTGATGTCCTCCTGTCACCACAGGGGGTGTTGCCCTGGGTTACTGTCATTAAGCTTAAACTCAGTGATGTCCTCTTGTTGCCACATTGGTTGCAGCCATGGGTTACTGTCTTTATGCTTAAATTCAGTGACGTACTCCTGACGACACAGTGGGTGCAGCCCTGGATTACCATCTTTAACCTCAGTGACATCCTTCTGACACCACAGTGGGTGCTACTACGTGTGACAGTTTTTGAGCTTAACCTTAGTAACATCTACCTGATGTCACAGTTGGTACAGCTCTGGGTTACCGTACATCAGCTTATTCTCAGTGAGGTCCTCTCGATGCTAAAGTGGATGCTGCCTTGGGTTACCTTCCTTAAGCTTAACCTCAGTGATGTCCTTCTGACACTGTTGTGGGTGTTGCCCTGGGATACCATTGTTAAGGTTTTCCTCAGTATCCGCAGGCTTAACCTCAGTGACGTCATCGTGACGCCAAAGTGGGTGCTACCCTGGTTTACCATTTTTAAGCTTAACCTCAATGATGTCCTCCTGACACAAAGGGTATGCAGCCCTAGACTTCCTTATGAAAGATTAACTTCAGTGATGTCCTCCTGATGCTACAGTGGCTGTGGCCCTGGGTTACCATCCTGAAACTTAACTTCAGTAACATACATCTGACGCAACAGTGGATGAAGCCCTGGGTTACTGTCATTAAGCTTAAACTCTGTGACATCCTCGTGATGCCACAGTGGGTGGTGCCATGGATTGCCATCATTGAGCTTAACCTCAGTGATTTCCGCCTGATGTGACAGTAGGTGCTGCCTTGAGTTACCATCTTTAAACTTAACCTGAGTGATGTTCTTCAGAAGCAACAGCGGGTGGTGCCTTTGGTTACCATCTTTAAGCTTAACCTCAGTGATGTCCTCCAGATGACACAGTGTGTTTTGCCGTGGGTTACCATCCTTAAGCTTAACCTCAATGACCTCAAGCTTAACCTCAATGACATAATCGTAATGCCACAGTGAGTGTGGCTCGGGTTTACCCTATTTAAGTTAAACCTCAGTGATGTTTTATTGATGCCATAGTGGGTGCTGTCCTGGGTTACTGTCTTTAACCTTAACCTCAGGGACGTCATCCAGATGCCATGTTGAATGTTGCCCTGGGTTACTATCTTTAAGTTTAACCTTACTGATGTTCACCTGACATCAAAATGGGCATTGCTCTGGGTTACCATCTTTAAGCTTAAATGTGGTGATTTCCGAGTTTTAACAATGTTAAGCTTAAACTTATTGATTTCCTCCTGAAATCAAAAAGGGTGTTGCCCTGGGCTACCATCATTAAGCTTAACTTTAGTGACTTAACCCGGACATCACAATGAGTGTAGCCCTGGGTTACCATATTTAAGCTTAAATGTAGTGATGTACTCCTAGATCACAATGGGAGTTTCCCTGGGTTACCATATTTGAGCTTAAATGTAGTGATTTCCTCCTCATATCACAATGTCTGTTGTTCTGGGTTACCATCTTTAAGCTTAACCTTAGTGACTTACTCCTGACATGACAATGGGTGTTGCCCTGCATTACCATCTATAAGCTTAACCTTAGTGACTTCCTTCTGACATCAAAACGGGTGTTGATCTTGGTGACAATCTCTAAGCTTAACTTAAGTCATTTCCTCCTTATATCACAATGGGTGTTTCCTGGGTTATCATCTTTTAAGATTAAATTTAGTGATGTCCTCCTTATATGACAAATGATGTTGCCCTGGGTTTCCATCTTCCTCATGACATCACAATAGGTGTTGGTCTGGGTAACCATCTTCTTCCTGACATCACAATGAGAGTTGCCCAGGGTTACCATGTTTAAGCTTACCATTAATGACTTTTTCCAGACATCACAATGGTTGTTGCCCTGGGTTAGCATCTTTAAGCTTAACCTTAGTGAGTTCCTCTTAATATCACAACGATTGTTGCCCTGGGTTACCATCTTCCTCATGACATCATAGTGGTGTTGCCATGGGTTATCATCTTTATGCTTAACCTTAGCTATTTCCCCCTGACATCACAGTGGGTGTTGCCACGGTTACCATGTATAAGCTTAACCTCAGTGACTTCCTCATGACATCACAATGGGTGTTGCCATGGGTTACATCTTTAAGCTTAACCTTAGTGATCTCCTCCTGACACCACAATGAGTGTTGCCTTGGTTTACCATCCTTAAGCTTCAACTTAGTAACTTCCTCCTAACATCAGAATGTTTGTAGCCCTAAGTTACCATCTTTAAGCTTAATCTTAGTGACTTCCTCCTCACCTAAGAATGGGCGTTGCCCTGGGTTATCATTTTTAAGCTTAACTTTAGTGATTTCCTCATGACATCACAATGGGTGTGGCCCAGGGTTGCCATCTTTAACCTTAAACTTAGTAAATTCCTTCTGACATCACAATTGCTGTTGGCATGGGTTACAATTTTCCTACTGCTTTCACAATGTGGGTTGCCCTGGATTTCCATTTTTAAGCTCAACTTTAGTAACTTCCTCCTGACATCACAATGGGTGTTATCCTGGCTTAACATCTTTAAGCTTAACCATAGTGATTTCCTCCTGACACCACAGTGGGTGTTGTCCTGGGTTACCATCTTTAAACTTTAAACTTAACCTTAGTGACTTCCTCCTGACATCACAATGGGTATTACCCTAGGCTACCATCTTTAAGCTTAACCTTAGTGACTTCCTCCTGACATCACAATCAGTGTTTCCCTGGGTTACTGTCTTTAAGCTTTACCTTAGTGACTTCATTCTGATGTCACAATGGGTGTTGGCCTGAGTTAACATCCTACTCCTGACTTAACAATATGGGTTGCCCTGACATCGTAATGGGTGTCCAACATGCTTACTGCCATTAGGCTTAACATTAGTGACTTTTTTCTGATACCACATGGGTGTTGGCCTGGGATATCATCCTTAAGCTTAACCTTAGTAACTTCCTCCTGACATCACAATGGGTGTTGCCCTAGATTACCATCCTTAAAACTTCCTTCTGATGTTACAATGGGTGTTGACCTATGTTATCATCTTCCTCTTGACTTCACAATGTGTTTTTCACTTGGTTACAATTTTTAAGCTTAATCTTAGTAACTTTATCCTGACATCACAATGGGTTTGGCCCTGGATTACCATCTTTAATCTTAACATTAGTGATTTCCTCCTGAAATCACAATGGGTGTTGCCTTGGTTAAAGATGTTACACCAGAGCAACACACATTGTGATGTCAGGAGGAATTCACTAAGTTTAAGCTTAAATATGGAAACACAAGGCAACACACATTGTGAAGTCAGGAGTAGGTCATTAAGGTCACCCATTATTATGGGAGGAAAAACATGGCACCTATGAGCAAAAACAATTGTGATGTCAGGAGGAAGCCACTAAGATTCAGTTTAAAGATAGAGTGAGGAGTAGGTAACTAAGGTTAGCTTAAAGAAGGTTACTCAGGACAACACACACTGTGATGTCAGGATGACCATCGTAACCCAGATGAACACATGTTGTGATGTCAGAAGGAAGACACTAAGGTTAAGCTTAAAGATGGTAACCCAGAGTAACACCCATTGTGATGTCCAGAGAAAAGGCACTAAGGTTAATATTAAAGATGGTAATACAGGCCAACAACAATTTTGATTTTGGGAGGAAATCAGTAGTGTTAAGCTTAAAGACAGAAACTCAGTGCAATACCCATTGTGATATCAGGAGGAAATCAGTAATGTTACCTTAAAGATGGGACCCAAAGGCAACACCCATTGAGATGCCAGGAAAAAAATCACTAATGTTAAGATTAAAGATGGTAACCCAAGGCAACACCAATTTTGGTGCCAGGAGGACATTGGTAACCCAGGACAACACCCATTGTGATGTCAGGAGGAAGTCACTAAGGTTAAGCTTCAAGATGGTAACCAAGGGAAACACTAATTGCGATGTAGGGAGGAAGTCACTAATGTTAAGTTTACAGATGGTAACCCTGGGAAACATCCATTTTAATGTCAGGAGGAAGATGGTAACCCAGGGAAACACTCATTGTGATGTCAGGAGGAAGTAAGTCCGGTTAAACTTAAAGATGGTAATCCAAAGTAATACCCATTGTGATGTCCAGAGAAAGCAGGAAGTCCCTAAGGCTAATCTCAATGATGGTAACCCAGGGCAACACACATTGTGATGTCCAGAGAAAGCCACTAAGGTTAAGCTTAAAGATGGTGACCCAGGTTTACAACCATTGTGATGTCAGAAGGAATATGGTAAACCAGGGCGACATCCATTGTGATTTCAGGAAGAATATTGTAACTCAGGGAAAACCAATTGTGATGTGAAGAGGAAGTCACTAAGGTTAAGCAGAAAGACAGTACTCCAAGGCAACACCCATTGTGATGTCAGGAGGAAGTCACTAAGGATAAGATTGAAGATGGTAACCCCAATCAACACCCATTGTGATGTCAGGATAAAGTTCCTAAGGTTAAGCATAAAGATGGTAAACCAAGACTATGCCCATTGTAATGTTAGGAGGAAGATGGTAACCCAGGGTAACATATATTGTAATGTCATGAGGAAGTCACTCAGGTTAGGCGTAAAGATGGTAATCCCAGGCAGTACGATTATGATGTCAGTATCAACTGATTGAGGCTAAGGTGAAAGATGTTCACAAAGGGCAACACCCATTGTCATGTCAGTAGGAAGTCACTGAGGTGATGCTAAAAGACAGAATCCCAGGGAAAACCCCATTGTGATGTCAGGAGGAAGTCCCTAAGGTTAAGCTTAACAAAGCTACCCCTGTGCATCAACCTTTGTGGTGTCAGGAGGAGGTCACTAATGTTAAGCTGAAATATGGTAACCCAGGACAACACCCATTGCAATGTCAAGAAGAAGTCAATAATTTTAAGTGTAAACATGGTAACCCAGGGCAACACTCATTGTGATATCCGGAGGAAGTCGCTAAGGTTAAACTAAAAGATGTTAACCCAGGGCAACAACCACTGTGATGTCAGGACAAAGTCACTAAGGTTAAGCTTAAAGATGGTAACTCAAGACAATGCCCATTGTGATGTTAGGAGGAAGATGGTAACCCCTGGCAACACCCATTGTGATATCAGGAGGAATTCAGTAAGGTTAAGCTTAAACATGGTAACACAGGGCAAAACCCATTGTAATGTCACAAGGCCATCACTAAGTTTTAACTTAAGGAGGATAACCCAAGGCAACATCCTTTGTGATGTCAGGAAATCACTAAGTTTAAGCTAAAAGTTGGTAACCCAGGGCAATACCCATTTTGATGTCAAGAAAAAGAAGGTAACCAAGGGTAACACCCAATTGTGATGTCAGGAGGATGTCACTAAGGTTATGCTTAAAGACGGTAACCCAGGGAAACACCCATTATGATATCAGTAGACAGTCTGTAAGATTAAGCTTAGATATGTTAATCTAAGGCCAAACCCATTGTTATGTTAGGAATAAGTCACTATGGTTAAGCATAATGATGGTAATGCAGGGCTATACCCATTGTGATATGAGGAGAAATTCACTAATGTTAAGCTTAAAGATGGTAACCCAGTGTAAATTTAGTGACTTCCTCCTGACATCACAATGGGTGTTGCCCTGGGTTACCATCTACCTCCTGACATCACAATGCGTGTTGCCCTGGGGTACCTTCTTTAAGCTTAACCTTAGTGATTTCCTCCTGATATCAAAATGGGAGTTGCCCTCAGTTTAAAGTTTTAGGTTAAACTTGGAGAATTCATCATGACATCACAATGGGCATTGCCCTGGGTTACCATCTTTAAGCTTAACCTTAGTGACTTCCTCCTGACTACACAATGGATGTTGGTCTTGGTTACTGTCTTAAAGCTTAACCTTAATGACTTCCTCCTGACATCACAATGGGTGGTTCCCTGGGTAACCGTCTCTAAGCTTAACCTTAGTGACCCACTCCTGACTCCACAAGGAGTGTTGGCCTGGGTTACCATCTTTAAGCTTAATCTTAGTGGCTTCGTCCTGACATCACAATTGTTGTTGCCCTACTTTACCATCTTTTTCCTCACCTCATAATGGGTGTAGGCCTGGGTTACCTGATTAAGCTTAACCTTAGTGACTTCCTTCTGACGTCACAATGGGTGTTGGCCTAGGTTACCATCTTCCTCCTGACTTCACTGTGTATTTCCCTAGATTTCCATCCTCTTCCTGACATGACAATGGGTGTTGCCTTGGGTTACCATGTTTAATCTTATCCTTAGTGACTTCCTTCTGATGTCACAATGGGTGTTGGCCTAGGTTACCATCTTCCTCCTTACTTCACAATGTGGGTTGCCATGGGTTACCATCCTTAAGCTTAAAGGTAGTGACTTTCTCCTGACATCCCAGTGGGTGTTTCCCTGAGTTATTGTCTTTAAGCTTAAACTTGCTGACTTCCTCCTGACATCACCATAGGGGTTGCTCTGGGTTATAATCTTTAAGCTTAACCTTAGTGACTTATTCCTAACATCACAGTGTGTGTTTCCCTGCAATACTGTCTTTAAGCTTAAATGTACTGACTCCCTTCTGACACCACAATGGGTGCTGCCCTGGGTTACCTTCTTTAACTTTAGCCTTAGGGTTATCCTACTGACATCACAATGGGTTTTGCCCTGGCTTACCATCTTCCTCCTGACATCACAAAGCGAGTTGCCCTGAGTTATCATCTTTATGCTCAACATTAGTGACTTTGTCCTCACATCACAATGGTTGTTGCCCTGGGTTGAGGTCTTTACGCTTATCATTAGTGGCTTTCTCCTGACCCATTGTGATGTGAGGTTGAAGTGACTAAGGTTAAGCTTAAAGAAGGTAACTAAAGAAAACACCAATTGTAAAGTCAGGCATAAGTAACTAAGGTTCAGCTTAAAGATGGTAACACAGGATAATGCCCATTGTGTTGTCAGGAGGAAGATCATAACTCACGTAAACAACAATTTTGATGTCATGAGGAATTCATTAAGGTTAAGCTTAAAGATGGTAACCCAGGACAAGACCCATTGTATTATCAGGAGGAAGTCAATAAGGTTAAGCTTAAACATGGCAACCTAGGGAAATACCCATTGTGATGTAAGGAGGAAGTCACTAAGGTTAAGCTTAAAGAGGGTAACCCAGGGTAACACTCTTTGTGATGTTAGGAGGAAGTCACTAATGTTGAGCTTAAAGAGGGTAGCTCAGGGTAACACTCTCTGTGATGTCAGGAGGAAGTCACTAAGGTTAACCTGAAAGATGGTATCCTAGGGAAACACCTATTGTGAGTTCAGGAGGAAACCACTGAGTTTAAGCTTAAAGATGGTAACCCAGTGCAACACCCATTGTGATGTCAGGATGAAGCCACTAAGGTTAAGCTTGCTTATGGTAATCCAGGGAAACAAACATTGTGATGTCAGGAGGAAGTCACTAATTTTAAGCTTAAAAATTGAAACCCAGGGCAACACCATTGTGCTGTAAGGAGGAAGATAATAGTCCAGGGAAACACTCATTGTGATGTTAGGAGGAAGTGATGAAGGTTAAGTTAAAAGAAGGCAACCTAGGGAAACACTTATTGTGATGTCAGGAAGAAGTCACTAAGGGTAAGCTTAAAGATAGTAACTCAGGGAAAATACCATTGTGAAATCAGGAGGGAGATGGTAAACCAGGACAACAACCATTGTGATATCAGGAGGAAATCACTAAGGTTAAGCTTTAAGATGGTAACCCAGGGCAACACTCATTGTGATGTCAGCGGGACATCATTAAGGTTAAGCTTAAAGATGGTAACCCAGGGCAACACAGATTGTGATGTCACGAGGAAGTCACTCAGGTTAGGCTTAAAAATGATAACTCAGGGCAGCACCCATAGTGATGTCAGGATCAACTCACTGAATTTAAGCTGAAAGATGTTAACCATGGGAAGTGCCCATTGTGATGTCAGGAGGAAGTCTCTAAGGTTAAGAGAAAGACAGTAACCCAGGTAAATGCCCATTGTGGGGTCAAGAGGAAGTCATTGATTTTAGCTTAAAGATGGTAACCCAGGACAGCACCCATTGTGATATGAGGAGCAAGTCACTAAGGTTAAGCTTGAAGACAGGCTCCCAGGGCAACACCCATTGGGATGTCAGGAGGAAGTCAATACAGTTAAGTTTCAAAATCTTAACCCAGGGCAACAACCATTGTGATGTCAGGAGGAAGTCACTAAGGTTAAGCTTAAAGAAGGCCACCCAGGGCAACACATATTGTGATGTCAGTAGGCAGTCTCTAACATTAAGCTCAATTACAGTAACTGAGGGCAACACCCATTGTGATATCAGGAGGAGGTTACTAAGGTTAAAATAAAGATGGTTACCCAGGGTAACACCTTTTGTGATACCAAGAGTAAGATTGTAACCCAGGGCAACACCCATTATAATGTCATAAGGAAGAACGTAACAAAGGGAAACACCCATTTTGATGTCAGGTGGAAGTCACTAATTTTAATCTTGAAGATGGTAACCCAGAGCAACACCCATTGTGATGTCTGGAAGAAATAACTAAGTTTAAGCTTAAATAAGGTAACCCAGGGTTACACCAATTGTGACATCAAGAGAAACATGGAAACCCAGGGCAATACCCATTCTGATGTCAAGAGGAAATCACTAAGGTTAAGCTTAAAGACTGTAACCCAGGGCAAAAATCAGTGTTATGCTATGAGGAAATCACTGAGGTTAAGCGTAAAGATAGTAACTCAGGGCACCAACTCTTGTGATTTCAGGAGAAAGATTGTAACCCAGGGCAACACCCCTTGTGATGTCAGGAGGTAGAACAAAACAATGGGCAACACGCATTTTGATGTCAGGAGGAAGTCACTAGTTTTATCTTAAAGACGGTAACCCAGGGCAACACTCATTGTGATGTCAAGAGAAAGTCACTAAGTTTAACCTTAAAGTTAGTAACCCAGGAAAACACCAATTGTGATGTCAGGAAGGAAGTCACTAAGCTTAAGCTTAAAGATAGCAACCCAGGACAACAACAATTGTGAATTTAGGAAGAAATCGCTAAGGTAAAGGTTAAAGTTGGTAAACCAGAGCAACACCCAGTGTGATGTTACGAGGAAGTCACTAAGGTACAGTTTAAATACGGTAACCCAGGGCAACGCTCATTGTGATGTGAGGAATTAGATGGTAACCTAGGGCAACAACCATTGTGATGTCAGAAGAATGTCACTAAGTTTACACTTAAATATGATAACCCAGTGCAACACCCATTGTGATAGTAGGAGGAAGTCAGTAAGATTAAGCTTAAGCATGGTAACCCAGGACAACACCCATTTTGATGTCAGAAGGAAGTCACTACTTTTAAGCTTAAATATGGTAACCCAGGGCAACAACCATTATGATGTCAGGAGGAAGTCACTAAGGTTTAGCTTTAAGTTGGTAACCCAGGTCGATTTCCATTGTGATGTCAGGAGGAAGTCACTAAGCTTAAGTTTAAAGATTGTAACCCAGGGCAACACAAATTGTGATATCATGAGGAAGTCATTCAGGTTAAGCTTAAAAATGGAAAACCAGGGTAACACCCACTGTGATGTCAGGAGGAAGATGGTAACCCAGGGAAGCACAAGGTGTGATGTCAGAAGGAAGATGATAAACCTGGGCAACACCCATTGTGATGTCAGGAAGAAGACAGTAAGTTTAAGCTTAAAGAAAGTAACCCAGGTTTATGATTGTGACATCAGAAGGAAGATGGTAACCCAGGGCAACACCCATTCTGATGTCAGAAGGAAGTTACTAAGGTTAAGCTTAATGACTGTAACCAAGGGCAACAACCATTGTGATGTCAGCAGGAAGTCACTATGGTTAAGCGTAAAGATGGTAACCCAGGGAAACACCCCTTTTGATTTCAGCAGGAAGATCATAACCTAGGGAAACACCCCTTGTGATGTCAAGAGATATAACATAACAATGGGCAACACCCATTTTGATGTCAGGAAGAAGTCCCTAAGGTTAATCTTAAAGACGGTAACCCAGGGCAACATCCGTTGTGATGTCAGGAGAAAGTCAATGAGTTTAACCTTAAATTTGGTAACCCAGGGAAATACTCATTGTGATGTCAGGAAGGAAGTCACTAAGCTTAAGCTTAAAGTCAGTAACCCAAGGCAACATCAATTGTGACTTCAGGAACACATCGCTAAAGTAAATCTTAAAGTTGGTAAACCTGGGCAACACTCAGTGTGATGTCAGGAAGAAGTCACTAAGGTCCAGTTTAAATGTGGTAACCCAGGGAAATGCTCATTGTGATGTGAGGAGGAAGTTACTAATGTTAAGCTTAAAGGTGGTAACCCAGTGCAATACTCCTTGTGATTTCAGGAGGAAAATCGTAACACAGGGCAACACCCCTTGTGATTTCAGGAGGTAGACCATAACAAGAGAAACACCAATTTTGATGTCAGGATGAAGTCACTAAGGTTCATCTTAAAGACAGTAACCCAAGGAAACACCCTTTGTGATGTCAGGAGAAAATCACTAACTTTAGCCTAAAATTTGGTAACCCAGGGCAACACCCATTGTGATGTCAGGAAGGATGTCACTAAACTTAAAATACCATAACCCCGGGCAACATGAATTTTGATTTCAGGAGGAAATCACTAAGGTGAAGTTTAAAGTTGATGAAACAGGGAAACACCCAGTGTGATGTCAGGAGGAAGTCACTAAAACCAATTTAAATATGGTAACCCAGGCCAACTCTCATTGTGATGTGAGGAGGAAGATGCTAACCTAGGGCAACAATCATTGTGATTTCAGGAGGATATCACTAAGGTTAAGCTTACAGATGTGAACCCAGGGCAACACCAATTTTGATGTGAGGAGGAAGATAGTTACTCAGGGCAACACCCATTGTGGTGTCAAGAGGGAG
This sequence comes from Arctocebus calabarensis, assembly GCA_963573935.1. Classification (NCBI taxonomy): domain Eukaryota; kingdom Metazoa; phylum Chordata; class Mammalia; order Primates; family Lorisidae; genus Arctocebus; species Arctocebus calabarensis. The sequence goes on from CAUYON010096330.1 coordinate 28,850, forward strand.
TTCCTAAGGTTCAACTTAAAGATGGTAACCCAGGGCAATACCCATTGTGACATCTGGAGAAAGTCACTAAGGTTGATCTTAAAGATGATAAAGTAGGGCAAGACCCATTGTTATGTCAGGAGTAAGTCACTAAGGTTAAACTTAAAGATGGTAACCCAGGCCATCACCCATTGTCATGTCAGGAGGAAGTCACTAAGTTTAAGCTTAAAGATGACAACCCAGGGTTACACCCATTTTGATATAAGGAAAAAGATGGTAACATGAGACAACACCCATTGTGATGTCAGTAGGAAATCACGAAGGTTAAGCTTAAAGATGTTAAGCCAGGGAAACACCCATTGTGATGTCAGAAGGAAGTCACTAAGGTTCAGTTCAAATATGGTAATCCAGGTCAAAGCCCACTGTGATGTGGAAAGGAAGATGGTAACCTAGGCCAACGACCATTTTCATATCAGGAGAATGTCACTAAGGTTAAGCATAAAGATGCTAACCCTAGGTAATACAGATTGTGATATGAGGAGGAAGTCACTAATGTTAAGTTTAAAGATGGTAACCCACGTTAAATTTAGTGACTTCCTCCTGATGTCAAAACGTGTGTTGACCTGTTTTACCATCTTCTTCCTGACATCATGATGGGGGTATCTCTGTGTTACCTTCTTTAATCATACCCTTCATGATGTCCTCATTACATCACAATGCGTGTTGCCCTGGGTTTCCATCTTCCTCATGACATTACAATGGGTATTTCCCTGAATTGGGATCTTCCTCCTGACAACACAACGGGGGGTGCCCTAGGTTACCATCTTTAAATTTAACCTTAGTGATTTCCTCCATACTCCAGATTGGGTGTTGCCCTGGGTTAACAATTTCTTCCTGATGTTGCAATGTTTGTTGACCTGGGTTATCATCTTTAAACTTAAGCTTAGTGACTATCTACTCACATAACAATGGGTGTTGCAGCCTTCACATGAAAGCTATAAATTTGCTTCATAGTAGGGCTGTATACATTGGATACTTTTTCTTCCATTCTTGAGATACTTTGCTAAGGAGAATGTGTTCCAGCTCCATCCATGTAAATATGAAAGAGGAAATGTCACCA
>CAUYON010096334.1:0-12507 GCA_963573935.1 Arctocebus calabarensis
CTATTTGATCTTTGACAAGCCAGAGATGTTGGTGTGGATGTGGAGAAAGGGGAACACTTCTACACTGTTGGTGGGAATGCAAACTAATACATTCCTTTTGGAAAGATATTTGGAGAATACTTAGAGATCTAAAAATAGATCTGCTATTCTATCCTTTATTGGGTATATATCCTGAAGACCAAAAATCACATCATAATAAAGATGTTTGTACCAGAATGTTTATTGCAGCCCAATTCATAATTGCTAAGTCGTGGAAGAAGCCCAAATGCCCATCAACCCACAAATGGATTAATAAATTGTGGTACATGTATCCCATGGAATACTATGCAGCCTTAAAGAAAGATGGAGACTTTACTTCTTTTGTGTTTACATGGATGGAGCTGGAACATATTCTTCTTAGCAAAGTATCTCAAGAATGGAAGAAAAAGTATCCAATGTACTCAGTCCTAATATGAAGCTAATTTATAGCTTTCATATGAAGGCTAAAACACAACTATAGCACAAGAATACAGGGAAAAGAGAAAGGGAGGGCAGGGGAGGGGGGAAGATGGGTGGAGGGAGGGCAATTAGTGGGATCATACCTATGATGCATCTTAGCAGGGTACTGGTGAAACTTATTAAATGTAGAATATCAATGTCTTCATATAGTGATTAAGAAAATGGCATGAAAGCTATCTCTGACAGTATGATCAAAATATTTCTGGTTGTATATGAAGTAAGTACATTGTGCCCCATGATTGCACCAATGTACACAATTATGATTTAATAAAATTATTCAAAAACAATGAAATAGGATGGCTATTAAAAAAAATGGAAATAACAAGTGTGGGCAAGGATGTGGAGAAGCTGGAATCCTTATACAAAATGATGGAGATTTTAAAATAGTGCGGCTGATTTAATGAAAAAGAAAAATAAATAAATAAAATGGTGCAGCCACTGTGAAAAATAGTCTGATGGCTCTTCAAAAAGTTAGCATAGTATTAACACATGATCCAGCAATTCCACTCCTAGCTACATACTCAAGAGAACAAAAGGAAGCCTTCACACAAAAATTTGTATACAAATGTATACAATAGCATTATTCATGGTGTCTAAGAAGTGGAAACAAAATGTGGTATATCCATACAATAGAATATTATTCAGCCATAAAAAGGAATGAAGAGTATTGGATATATGCCACCACATGGATGAACCTTGAATAATTATGCTAAATAAAAGAAGTCAGATACCAAAAGCCACATATTGTATGATTCCATATATATGAATTGTCCAGAATAGGAAGGTACATATAGACAGGAGACAGATCAGTGGTTTGCCAGAGGTAAGAGGATATAAGAAGTAACTGCTGGGCAGCACCTGTGGCTCAGTGGGTAGGGCACTGGCCCCATATATCGAGGGTGGTGGGTTCAAACCCATCTCTGGCCAAACAGCAACGAAAAGATAGCCGAGTGTTGTGGTGGGTGACTGTAGTCCTAGCTACTCGGGAGGCTGAGGCAAAAGAATCACCTAAGCCCAGGAGTTGGAGGTTGCTATGAGCTGTGATGCCTTGGCACTCTATACCTAAGGTGATAAAGTGAGACTCTGTCTCTTAAAAAAACAAAAAAGAAGAAGTAGTAACTGCTTGTGATGAAATCTTCTGAAATTATAGTAGTTAGTTGTGATGATGGCACAACATTATGAATTATTGAAAGCCCCTGAATTGTGCAATTTAAAATGTTTGGAATGTGAATCTTTCTCCAAAAAGGTTCAATAGATTTAAAAAAAAATATCAGCCAAGCATTCACCCCCAAAAGAGTATCCTAATGAAAAATTAACTTCTGATCTACATTAAAAACTGGCATAAATAAAAATATATATTTAAATTCAATGAAAACTTCTGCTTCTTTACAAAACTGTACATGCTTAAAAGAACTGGCCTTCCTTATTAAATATTAGTATCAGTCCCAAATGGAATTTAAAAAATAATATCTAAAAAACTGTTCTGTACAATATAGTTTTAGGATTTGAAAAGTGGAATGAAATATGTCAAGTTCAAAAACTAACAACTATCAATAAAATATCATTGTTTTTCCTAAAACCAAAAATGTTCAGTTTAAGTTCTTTAAGATGCGAGAAAAGAAAGAATGGTTACATGAAAACCAGTTCTATTCGATTACTGCATCAGAAGCTAGTATTAAAAAATAATGAAATAAAATAAAATTCAACAAGTAAAAATTAGTTTTATTTGAGAATAATTGGTACATACCTTGAAAATACAAGTGTTAAAGAAATAAGAAATAAAAATAATTACATGATTTTACTACATGCAGTAAACTTTGCGAAAGAGTTTAGATATAACTATATCCATCCTGGGGTGAAGAACTTGCTGCCTTCTGATTTCAAGATCAAAGGAGACAAGAAACCTCATTTTTCTCTGCTGTATCCCTTTAAATGAAAAGATTTCTTGTGTAAAATTTGGATTCAGTGAAAAGGTAGCACTTAAAAAAAAAAAAAAAAAAAAAAAGAAAAGGTAGCACTTAAGGACAAGGAAGGCTACAAGTTTCCTTAAGGCCACAGGTTCCCCAACCCTGCATGACTGACAATGAAGACAGGTGGGTTTGCATCTTCCTGAGAGCTTCATAGGGACTCCCTGGACTATCCCCTTATTACCTATTCATTCTAACTCGTACTTACTTCATAGACAACAGAATTAGTATCATTTATCAATTTGCCTTTCCTACATTTTTACTTCAAACTTGATAACTTAAAACCACTATATACATGGACCTTTCTAGAGACATAAATCAAAATAATTATTAAATCTGAAAGGGGAAAAAAAACATGAAGTAAAAGCAAATCTTCAGTGGCTGCAGTTTTATACACATCTTTCTTTCCATATGACATAAAAATTAAAAGACAAACAACTGAAGAACTGTATGACTATAATTATCCTACAGTAATCAGTCTTTATTACATTTAAACTATATATTTTTCAATTGACATAAGGAAAGAAGTACAATATTTATATGTCATATTGATAACGGTTTTGCCCTAACACCAAAGTCCATTCCCCAAGTCAGCTACTATCTAACTTTTTTTTTCCTCCAGCTGGGATGATGAACAAACAGTTGGATTTCAAAGTCAACATTTAGTGTATAAAAGGGTATGCCATGTACGTTTATATGATGTAATTGATTTTTATATCAATTACCAAAAAAAAAACTAACCAAGGAGGTCTCTTTTACTAAAAACCCTAAATTTCAGATTTGTAGCAGATACGGATTTGACTATATTTAAACTATACTCACAGGCTAAACTTTTTGAAGTGGACAAAGAGAGAAATCATACTTTAAAAGAGACATAAAAATAAAATCAGAATCAGAATATTTATTTTTTTTCAAAACGCTTTCATTGATAAAAAATCCAGCTAATCACTTTCACAATGTAAAAGAATGCAGAGGCCCAGTGTTTTAAAAATGAATAATATATTAAACATTAGTTTACTGATGTTTATTTGACATGTCCTTAAGAGGTTTAGCTTCAGGGTATTTTAGGAAATTTATAAAATAATATTATATAATTACTTTGACTTATAAATTATTCTAAATATGATATGGCCCAAAATTCCATATATCTTAAAAGTATTAGATGTTTGAATTTCCAATATATTGTCTATTAGACAATAACAAACACATAAATAACATTTCTCTACCTTTAATTACTAAATGTTTCTTTGAATCTGGAGTAGAATGCTTACAAAATATATAGTCGGTTAATATATTAAGTTTTTACTAATATCATAATACCCTTTATTATGTTGCTCATCACTAGAAATTAAAAGCCAGAGTTTATTACAAAAGTAATCAAATTTAAAAATGATATATTATTAAATATTTCAAATTCCTATTTTAAGAACACATTCTTATAGATAAATTTTAATTTGAATAACATTACTATCTAGGTAAGGTATATGAATATTACAAAATAAACTACATTATGCTTCTCTGTGTATATATACATGTATAGGACTGGTTTAAGAGTGGTAAGAGGTTAGACAGATTGGTCAAATATTTTATCATTATGAGACATGTGAAAATCTTAACGACCTCTGGTTCATTCAGCAAAGACCACAAATAATTCAAATACAATTATCCCAGTTTGGGGAAACCACTACTTTTTTTTTTTTAAATCAAAGATTGATTTGAAATTTATGAACATAAAAATACCACAAACAAATATTTAAAAGAGCAGTAAACATCAGAACTAAAATAATTTTTGCTGTCTTCAATATATGAAGATTTTAATATACATTCATAATAGAATATTATGACAGAAAGCTGGTCAAAAGGTATGAAGAGACAATTCACAGAATAGAAAATACCGTGAGAAAATACCGTTAATTCCTAATTAACATAGGAAACATTTAGCCTCATATGCAATCAAAGAAATATAAAGTGCAATAAGAGAATAAGATGTTTTGTGTACAAAATTGGGGGAAAAAGTTCATATGGTACATATCATATGAAGGGCAGTGATTTTCTTTATTTATTTTTTTGGGGGAAACCATTATTTCCATAGTTTATCAAGTATATAAAATGAATTCTTTAAGAAAGTATGCAATATGGCATTCTACACTGCAAGTTTTCAGTCATCTGCAAAAGTATCTTTTTGTTAATTAATTTTTAAAGAATATTACAAAATGATTTACTTTTTAGTTAATAAAAATAATGACTATGAGTGTCATATTACAAAATGAACAGTATTAAAGAAAGATTACAGTACCTTGTGAAGCATGTTTTCTACTGTTCTCATATGATTAGCAACACATTCTTTGTCTCTAGAAAAAACAAAAGACTAAATATTAGTAAAACCCAAACCTTATTATAACTGTTACACATTTTGCTATAAATCACTATTATTGAAAAATAAGTATTACATATCATTGTTCTCCTTTGCAAAGTATAAAATCTAACCATATTCACTGATATATGTCCACATTTAACACTTATTTTCAATTATGTAATTATGTTGCCTGTCTTAATTGGGGGTGAGGGAAAGAATATATATAATGTTTAAAAAGTTAAAAAAAGAAAAGAAAGAAATGATTACATTATTGAAAATAAAAATTGTGCTGAAAAAGGTAAAACATTTATTCTTTTCATTTCTGATGGAAGAAATTTTTAAACCTTAGTGGAAGGGATAAATGCTACATGGCCAAACCATACAAAATAATATTTTCCTTTCTATATACTCTTTTTGTGCTATAATAATTACCTACAAAACCCTCCATGACTTAACTAAGAATATTCAAAGTTGCCAGTTTTTTCTATCAGCCCAGTATATTGAATTAAACCTTCATAATGAAATAAATAATTTGAATGAATACTGAAGACTTTAATTGTTAAGTTAAAAATTGAAAATTATAAATAATGTATTAGCTCTCCAAACTCAAATTAGTTTTCTTTGGCTTTATAAAAATACATGCTCATGATCACAGATCATAGACATGTCTGAATTTAAAAAAACAATTTGAATCCAGAGGTTTTATAATCTTGGTTTTATTTATCTCAGAATTTTCTCAGAGCTATTAATATAAGACTCAATATAAATTATGTAAGCTAAGCCTCTCAACTGATATGAGGAAATTAAAACCAAACAATGACAATATGAACTGATTAGTCTAACTTACATTTTTAAAAATGACAATTATATACACTGAATATAGCAATACAATGTCATATATCTTCACAATTTTCAAAAAACCTATATGCAGATATTCAAACATGCCAATCTTTTGACCTTGTGTCAGTTCATGTTTATATTACGCTTGAGCCATGTCACAAGTTCAGTGATAATCCTAAGATAGCAGACTTCTTGTTTTGTGATTTACAGATAACTTCTGCAGTTTACAGACTATATTTATAGTTCATGATATTTTATACTTAATAAAAGTTTGTCTCAAAAAAATTTAATTTATATATTTTTAAAACTAAAGAATTCAGAATAACAAACTTAGAAAGCAGAGAGTTTATCAAAATTAGTTGTTTCTTTAATCCTTAAATAGATTTTCTTTAAGCCATGCTATTGTACAAAGAACAGTCTTAAAGTATTCCATGAAATTTGATGTGGAGAACAAATAAAAATGCCCAAGAGAACTGTTCAATTTGAACTTCATAGTGTATGTCAACTTGCCTACCAGGGAAAATACTCTGATCATGTTTACATTGTTGTCTACTCGGAAAACTGCATATTTTTTCCACTTAACATATTAGAATATACAGCTATAAAATTAAATGAATTTTCCATAATATATTTTTACTACATTTTTAAAACGTTATGATATACTCACGTATTATAGGATAATACTTCTTTATGGAAATATTAGTTGCAATATTAGTACATTATAATATATGCAGAGAAAAATTGGGGGTGCGCTGGAGCAAAGAGGATGAGGAATATGTAACAGAAGTTACTATGCAAAACTTTTCAATAAAGAACCTTAGGTTTCACATTAATGAAAACATAAGTTTTAAACATGGAATACTACAATAGAGACAAAAATACACATAATTAGAGGTTATATAGAAGCTTATACTTTCTGAAGTTTCTCAATAAAATACACATTTAGTATGTTGAGTTAAAGAGTTTTCTTTTTTGAGGATATATCAGAGAATTTCAAAGAAAGACAGCTGTACTTTTGTTTTCTAACACTGTGTTATCCAGGGCTAAAACCCGGAGCATGAAAGTAAGAATTGATCTTTTGTCTGTTTTAAGTGATCTCCCCAAGGTCCAAATGCTCACTTGGCTGCCATGCGGAGGGCACTCTCTGCATCATGGATGTTCTCCTCCAGTCGACGCTTGTCCTGCTCCAGCTGGGTAAGATGTCTATTGAGCTGACGCAGAGATTGATCTTTTCTTCTCAGCTCCATCTTTGCCTCAGAGAGACTCTGCAAGCAGACAGAAAACAGAGTTACTTGTCAGCCCTGATAATTAACTTCAATTTATGCCATAGGCTATTAAACAAAGAAGAATACAGACTGAAAAGTAGACCTGGGTCATTACACATCAAGGTCTAACAAATTTTCTGTAAAAATTTTATATACTTAGTAATTAGAAACGATAGAACCGATGAGATTTTAAAAAATGTTTGGCTATAAAATACAATCCCATTTTATTTTTTTAAAATACTACAAGGCAAGTAAATTGAATTCTTCCTAAAAATATCGGATTATAGAAACTGAAGTTGTATTTCCTTATAATGATAAAAAATAAAGATTTCAGGACAGAAAGCACATGAAATTTAGAGTCTATTTAACTATAAAAAGAACTAGAGTAAAAGAACTATCATAAACACAAAACAAGTATGTGATTGAGAGAAAGGTAGATTGAGATACCTACAAGACAATGTTGAACTAAAGATTAAAAATTACTACTACTTTCTTTATAAAGTCTAACAGTTAGGCTGCTATATACATCTTAGTGAGCAAATAAACTGAGCTCCAAAAGAAAATTCATTTGCTTCCCAGTAAATAACTCTCATGTCAAGGATAGCAACACAAATGTGATCAACATGTTTCAACTAATAGAGAAAGTTATGAATAATACTTGCATTCAGAATTATTTGTGTTCCATAAATATTTTCTTAGTCACAGAAATATAAAATATGTTGATTGCTGTTTGTTGTTTGCTTTAATCTAAAATATTCCTTTACTACAAACATTTCAAGATGCAGTTCAGCAACTTTATCTTCAAAGTTTAGGGCTTCAGGTCTTAGACCCAGAAACTCATAATTTAAAGAAATATTTTCTAGACCCATTTTAAATTCTAGGATGCTTATAAAATTTCTGAATAAGCTTATCACATGTTTTTTTATTAAATTTTCTGGATCTAAACAACTGCCTTCATACACATAATTTTTTCTCCTTGCTCAGAGTTTAGCCAAATATTATATATATGACTACGCTTCAAAAATCCAGTAAAGAATAAACAAAATGCTATAATTTCATAGTTAAAGCTTTTCTAACATTCTTTTAATGCATTAACAATGGGTAGTATAAAAAACTCGAGTTCCTACATGGAACTAAAACAAAATGTTGGTGAATTGAAAACAATCATCATTCAAATCAGATATTCAAACACGTTAAAAGTTTCAAATTCAAAAGTTTACTTTTCAAACAAATTCTTGTCAGATAAATATGACTCAAAATATTAAAAATAAGCAAACTATTATTACTTATTAGATACTATATTTTATCTTAAATCTTTACTATTAATAGATTTCCAAAAACATTCTGCCATGAAAATAGTCACAGATTCAAACCAACTTTAAAAAGACAACAAAGAATATATTTTTAAAACCATGCTAAATCTGCTAATTTTGTGCCAGTTACAGGCATTGAGATATCACGAGATTTCTTTATTTAAAAAAACAAAATTCATTTGAGTCCTTTTAAAGTCAGCATTTCTGGCATCTTTCAGGAATTAAAAAATGCTGTTTTTCAGTTATGAATGTAAAACTAATGATCCACTACCACTTATGCATAAACCTTGGATTGTTTTTCCAAAATTAATAAATTTGTGCTAATCCATTCGATTCCTCCTAGTAACTCTTATTAGAGGTACATATTTGTGAGAAGCATTCAGTTGAAGTTATCCAGCATTCAATACATTGTCTCCAGCCTTCTCCAACTGAAGCTCGCTGATCAAAATAGCTAGAACCATGACCTCTGAATTATTACAAATTCACACTTGACTTTTCTGCAATCCTATGACATAATTTCAAAGAAGTTATAAGTCATAGCATTAGAATTTCTATTACACTATATAACTAAATCTTCTTGTTTCTACTCTTCATTTTTGTATCTCAGGAGCAATGACAGGGAGTCATCAAACTCTTCTAAAGCTTACACTGTGTTAGGGACACAGAAAAGGAAGAAAAGTATCACTGTGTAAGCAAAGTGATATAAATCATACTTATGTAGATGTGAAAAGATAATACAGTTCTTGAAAAATAAGGTCATGGTTACATAAATTACAGAAATAGAAGTCTCAGTTTGAAGAGCTGAGGGACAACACGAAAGAATGTATCAATGGGTTCTAAGGTTGATGAGGACGTGTAATACAATTTTTCCCTGATATGCACATAAAAATGGACTCTTTAAAAATTTTAACACTGAGCACTAATTAAAGAAAAATAAACTTATAAATCTCTGTGTCCATATATAAAATGTCACATATATATATACACACACATATATATGTGAAAATATAAAATGTATACACACATATATATATGTGAAATTTTAAGTTCAGCTTTTCTTTTCTCCTGTTCAGACTGATCTAATTAAAACCCATGATAAACTTTATGGACTCTAATATTTCCAACTGAATCACTGAAACCAAGAGGGTGTGCCTCTAGGCAGCAAGGCAACAATGATAAGCAGCAGGCTAGCCACTAATTTCTCAACCAGGGTAGATTGTGAAAGTGTGATGTTCTGATATCCAAGAAACTGTTCAGGAGAGAATAGGATAAATCAAGTTTAATAACTCTGCTCCTAATTGTTCCCCCAATGCTCAACTCTAATTACTTGGAGAACTCTCCTGACTGTCACCTGATATTAAGTTGTTGGAGGCTGAGCCTGGAATAGCGAGATAATCAATAAACATTTAGTGGGGAGAAGAATGAAGATCCAGTTAAGCAGTGGGAACCTGCAGCACCCAAAGCCCTTCTGCTCATGAGAAAACCTATGGGACAGCCATAGTGATTGCAAAGCAATAATCCAAAGCACTGTTTTCAGGCCTTGAGGCCTTTAGGCAACAGTACATTTGAGGAAAAAAGGTTAACACGGTCACCCTAATTACAGCCCACTTTCACATACTTCATATATAAGTGAAGACAAGCCAATTAGGTAGAAAGGAAGATAAGGGAAGTTTTATTTGTATACTAATTAAACCCCTGATGAAATTAAAGGAAAAACATACAGCTCTGTAATTGTGTCTAAGAAAGGTCACTTCAGGTTCAGTTATCAGAACAGCACAGCCTTGAGATATTTCACTTAATCCACAATTCAGCCCTCATTTTGTACTCAGGTCTTAATATTTACCAAAAAAAAAAAAAAGAAAGAAAGAAAAATTCAAAGCCCGATAATGAATTTATCTTTAACCAGTGTTGTGAACAGTTTTAGCTCTTAGAAAGTTAAAGCTAAATATGATATAGTAAGAGTCTTTTAAAAGGCAGAAAAATATTCTACCTTCATAAGGACCAATGTCACAATATTATTCAATATTATTTATCAAAGAGTTTAGTTTTCATTTTAAATTCAAAATGTTTTTTTCTTTCCAAAGCATTCTTGTTGCTACAAAATCCAAAATGTTTAAAAGCAAATTTTATAAAGATTTCCCAAAGTGACTATATTTCAAAAGCTATTATGTAAGACTTTATTATATTTCTTATTAGATAATGGTGTTATTGCTTACTTTCATGTATACTTCTCGTTATCCAGGGAGAAAAAGCCAATGCTTTCACTAAACTATTCCTATAAGAAAACATTTACACTTGCTTGTTTCTTAAAATGGTTATGAAAAGCTATTTATCATTAATAAAAGTTGACAGGCAAAGTATGGTTCCAAAGGAATTACTTAAGTATAGGAAAAGCTTATAGATAGAATATTTAGTAGACGTGACTATTGAATGGTAGATATTGCCTACAAACTTTTTAAGTCTGTTTTTTCTTAGCTATAATTTCTAAATGTTTTATAATAAACATGTATTATTACTTAACAATAACAGATAATTTTATATTTCTAAAGCTTTAAGTGTTTATTAAAGCTAATAATTTTTAATAGCTTATGAATTTAAACTGAAATTCTATTATTTCACACCTATGAAAACATTTTGTACAATGGAATTTTTTTTTTTTAATCACAGCTTTATTGAGATATAATTCACATTCTACACCATTCACTCTTAAAGTATACATTTTGGTGGGTACTGGTATATTCACAAAGTTGTGCACCTATCACCAGTGGTGGTCTATTTTGAAGTAAAGTTCTTTAAAAAAACTTTATCAAAATAATATATCTAACTATAGTATGTCTCATTAGTTCAGCAAACTCTGAAACTACACAAGATATACAAAATTTATCACTTTGGTAATAGTTTTTAAAAATCAAAAATGTATAAAATGAATTTTCTGAATCAAAATATTTGATTAATAAACGTGTAGTACAAGAGTTAGAGTCATCTAAAAGGATATACACATCTCTCTAACTAATATTTCTGGATATCAAGGGAGTTACTCAACATAGCTTCTTCTCATAAAAGTATAGTATATTAGTGCTTTAGACCATTAGGCCACTAGGAAGACCGAACCCCAGGGGATATCACTTTTATAGATTTTCTTTTGTCTAATGGGAAATATCTATGGATCCACATTGCTACAGACTAAAAGCTAATGGCTTATTCAATTTGTTATAAAAAGTTAGTCATACAAAATGAAAGGCAAGACAACACACAGGTGTTATAAAGAACTTAGTTATATTTCGTAGGTCAGGGGAAAATACCTATAGTATTTTTTAAAAATAAATTTATTGGTGTCTGTAACTTTTGAATTAACATTTCTAGATTGCAATAAATTTGCTAAAACATCTCAGGGCACTAAAATTAGTGTTGAAAGGGGAAATAATGATATCTTCAGTCCTACTATCATAGAGTCACAACTACAAAATTATATTAATCAAGAATAAATTAAGTGGCTGCTAGGAGAATTAAACTGTGCACTTTGCCATAGAAAGTATAAACTTAAAATGATACAGCCACCAAATTTACAAAAGGGCAGTGTAAACAAGTTAGGGACAAAACTAAAGAATAATACTTTTTATAATAAAGCTTAAAAATCTATGAGAAAAGCAACTAAATAATTATAATAAACATGCAACAGTAAAAGATGCTGGAATGGGATACTATAACTATATGAATAAATTTAAATCTTCATATTCTAAATTCATAGGGAGAATCTGAATAAAGTTATGCAACTTAGAGATACTACCTTTTATTGTTTTCTAGTGATAACATTATGCAGAAAGTAGGTGACATTTTTAAACTGAAGCTGAAGATCTTATAACTCACTTATAAATGATAAATCCCCACTTATATGTGCTGAGTTTCTATATTATTTATGCCTCATAATTTATGTATATATGTATATATACACTCAAATGTTTTTTGTTTTAAAAATAATTATTTAAAAAAATAATTATTATTATTTTATCACACTTAAAAATATAAAAGGAAATTAACAAAGACAGGTCTAAAATAACTCACTTTAAAAATAGGCCATATGATAGATAGAGGACAAATGAGCAATAAAAATTCACCTTTAAAATTTCAAAGTATTAATGTCTTTATATAGTGATCAAGGAAATGCCATGAAGGATATCTGTAACAGTATGATCAAAATATTTCTGAATGTATATGAATCATGCCCTGTGATTGCACCAATGTACATAATTATGATTCAATAAAATTAT
>CAUYON010096337.1:0-11424 GCA_963573935.1 Arctocebus calabarensis
ACTGTTGTGGCGGGCACCTGTAGTCCCAGCTACTTGGGAGGCAGAGGCAGGAGACTCGCTTGAGCCCAGGAATTGGAGGTTGCTGTGAGCTGTGATGCCACAGGACTCTATCCAGGGTGACAGCTTGAGGCTCTGTCTCAAAAATAAAAAAAAAAATATTTTGAAAATCAATGTTATTTTGTAACTGATAGGGAAGACCGTGAAAGGAAAGTAAGTTATAGTAAAAGAATGTATGTTTCTGGGTGTAAATGTTGAAGCATAACTATGCTAGATGACAGTGAGAGTTACTCAGGTGTGTTCAGATGCAGCAGTTAAAAATGCAGACAGAAAAAAACACACACACACAAAAAAATAAATAAAAAAAAAAAGTGCAGACAGGTGTACTCACCTGCAACTTGGATAATGTGAGCAATGTTGCTGGTGGTGACATGAGTTTCCAAAACGGTAGATAAAATTGGTTAGATTCCAGATTAAAGATTAACATTTTGTTGATGATGTACATGGCAGTTGCATTCTTAGAAAATTCCATAAAAAGACACGGCGCTTGTGGCTCAACGGGCTAAGGTGCCAGCCATGTACACCTGAGCTGGTGGGTTTGAATCCAGCCCGGGCCTGCCAAACAACATTGACAGCTGCAACCAAAAAATGGCCGGGCGTTGTGGCGAGCCTGTAGTCCTAGCTACTTGGGAGGCGGAGGCAAGAGACTCACTTGAGCCTAGGAGTTGGAGGTTGCTGTGAGCTGTGATGCCATGGCACTCTACTCAGGGTGACAGCTTGAGGCTGTCTCAAAAAAAAAAAAAAGAAAGAAAATTCCATAAAAAAATAAAACAAGCCTCCCCACATTTGAGGTTATATGTATAATGGAATTAGATTTTAGGTACAAGTAATTATTAACATCTTTTTTACCTACATTGATCTCTGGCAGGACATTTGAAAGACTGAGAGATATAGGACAATTCTTCATTGTGCAGGACATTGCAGAACATGTAGCATTCCAGGCCCCTACCCACTAAGTGCCAGTAGCACCCCACAATATATCTGATAAGAAAAAAACACATTCAGTGAGCCAGGTGCAGTGGCTCATGCCACCTAGGTAATCCTAGCACTCTGGGAGGCCAGGGTGGGCGAATTGCCTGAGCTCACAGGTTTGAGACCAGCCTGAGCCAGAGCGAGACCTCGTCTTTAAAAATAGCTGGAGGTTATGGTGGGCACATCCCAGCTGCTTGGGAGGCCGAGGCAAGAGAATCTCTTGAGTCTGAAAGTTGGAGGTTGCTGTGAGGTATGACGCCATGGCATTGAACTGAGGGCAACAAAGTGAGACTCTGTCTCAAAAAAAAAAAAAAAAATGCATTCAGTGCTGGATGCAGTAGTACACATCAAAGTCCCAGATCCTCAGGAGGCTGAGGGAGAAGGATTACTTGAGCCCAGGGGTTGGAGGCTGTAGTGAGTACACTGTGATCATGCCTTTGAATACCTAATGCACTCCACCTGGGCAAAATAGCCAGACCTCACCTGTATTTAAAAAAAAAAAAAACCCACATTGAAATTTTCATAGATTATAGACTGAGACTCCTGCCTAACTGCCTGCTGGTTGTCTTTGCTTGATACTCCATGACGATCTAAAACATCACATGTCCAAAACAATTCTTGGCATTTTCCTCCAAACTCTTTTCCTCCTTCATACCTGTACAGTAAATGACACCACCATCCACTTAGATGCTTGGTCTGAAATTTAGGATTTCTTCTTGACTCCCTTCCTGTATCACCATGTCACAACCATCTATTCTCAAGTCATCTCCTGGCCCAGCTATGCAGGAGTGTGTGTGTGTGTGCGTCTTTTTTTTTGAGACAGAGTCTCACTTTGTCACCCTCAGTAGAGTGCTGTGGTGTCATAGCTCATGGCAACCTCAAACTCCTGGGTTCAAGGGATCCTCTTGCCTCAGCCTCCCAAGTAGCTGGGACTACAGGTACCTGCCACAACGCCCGGCTATTTTTGTTGTTGTTTTTGCAGTTGTCATTGTTTTAGCTGGCCTAGGCTGGGTTCAGACCCCACCAGCCTCAGTGTATGTGGCCAGCGCCCTACCCACTAAGCTATGAGCATCGCCCTACACACACTCTTATATGACTACATCATGCCTCCATTCTCCTCATTATTATCTTTTGAATGACTCTTTTCTACTGACTTTTCGGACTGTGTCTTATTCAGTGTCCTCAGGGTTTAACAGGGCTCCGTTACAAAATAAACTTTTTTTTAAGAGACAGTGTCTCACTACGTCACCCTTAGTAGAGTGCTGTGGCGTCACAGCTCACAGCAACCTCAAACTCTTAGGCTTAAGTGATTCTCTTGCCTCAGCCTCCCAAGTAGCTGGGACTATAGGCGCCTGCCACAATGCCCAGCTATTTTTTTTGTTGTTGTTGTTACAGTTGTCGTTGTTTAGCTGGCCCAGGCGGGAGTTCAAACTCACCACCCTTGGTGTATGTGGCTGGTGCCGTAACCACTGTGCTATGAGCACTGAGCCCAAAATAGACTTATTTTTCTAAAGAGACAGAGTCTTACTCTATCAATCCGGCTATAGTGCAGTGCCACAATCATAGCTCACTGCAGCCTTCATCTCCTGGGTTCAAGTGATCCTTTCACCTTAGCCTCCAGAGTGGCTGGAACTATAGGCATTAGCTACTTTGTTTTTTTTTACTGTTACCCAGACTGATCTTAAAACAGTCTTCCTGCCTTGGTCTGCCAAAATGCTGGGATTACAGGTGGGAGAAGAAACAGTGAAAGAACAAACCAGTATAAAATAATTTAGGGTGGCACCTGTGGCACAAGGAGTAGGGCACCAGTCCCATATACCAGAGGTGGCAGGTTCAAACCCAGCCCTGGCCAAAAACTGCAACAAAAACAACAAAAATAAACAACCTCGCTCTTCCCATTTCACTGACTATTAATTGGATGAAAGAAAAGTGGGCACATCTGCTTGGTCTGTGCATCCCACAGTCTGAGCCTGCCTGCCAGGAGAGCTGTTAACCTACAAAGACATCATTTAAGGGTTGGTTGCCAAGGCTGGGGAAGCTGATCTGGTCATTCTTTCCCCCAGGCCTACTGTCCATGGCCAACTCTGGCCCAAATACCAATGGCTCCCAGTTCTTCCTGACATGCGACAAGACAGATTGGCTGGATGGCAAGCACGTGGTGTTTGGAGAGATCACTGAGGGCCTGGATGTCTTACAGCAAATTGAGGTATGTGGTGGGGAATGGGCCTCTTCCTCACCTGGGTTCATGGTGCACAGCCTGTAGAGGGCTGGAGAGGGAGCTCTGTGCTGTGAGAGACATGGGCCAGGGCTGCTTCCACCCGGGTTCCAGGGTGGGTGTGGGTGTCCCTAAGCCACTCTTTATTCTCCCCCCTCACTCCCCTGGCTTCTATTCCACCCACAAAGGCGCAGGGCAGCAAGGACGGGAAGCCAAAGCAGAAGGTGATCATCGCTGACTGTGGGGAGTATGTGTGAGAAGGCGCTTCCTGTGCTCCCCTCTCTGCTCTCGCCCCGGTGGATCCAGGAGGGAGCTCCCAGCCTCAGCTGTTTGAAGCGGGCAGCGTTTGTGGCATGATCCCTTCCTCGGGGTCAGCTTGGACCAGCTCCTCTGCGGGCACAGCCTGGACTTTATCCAGGTGTGGCTGTGGGCCCAGAGCCAGCACAGGGGCCACCCTCCCCACCATGGACAGGCCTTGCACGGACACTGACTTTTCCTGGCATTTGCTGTTGGGTCTGTCCTAGGCTCTTGAACATTTTCTTTGCTAAAATAAATCCTAGTTCTTGTACTACCACCTCCAGCTAATTCCTGGGAGCCATCAGAGATTGTCTCCGTGTCTAAGCTGTCCTCCTGGGGCAGGCTGGCAAGTTAGTAGAGCACAGCCCCTTCCCTATAGCCTTTTTTTCTTTTCTTTCTTTCTTTTTTTTTGAGACAGAGTTGCCCTGGCACCACACCAACCTCAGACTCTTGGGCCCAAGCAATTCTCTTTCTCAGCCTCCCAAGCAGCTGGGACTATAGGTGCCCACCACAATGCCTGGCTATTTTTTGGTTGGTCATTGTTGTTTGACAGGCCTAGACTGCTCTGGCATACATGGCTGGCCCCCTAGCCGCCGAGCCTCTTCCCCATAGCTTTTATTTCCTTCATGGACCAGTCCCCTTAGATGTCAAATGATACATCTTCACACAGATGTCCTTGTCAGACCACGTCAGGTCAACAGAAATCAAAGATAGTGGGAAAGTCCCGTCTTCCCCTACCTCAGCTGCCAGTCTTACAGCCAGCAGGTCTGTTGATCAGTGATTCATTTAGTGTTCACTTTAATTCTATAGATTTTTTTTTTGAGACAGAGCCTCAAGCTGTCCCCCTGGATAGAGTACTGTGGCATCACAGCTCACAGCAACCTCCAATTCCTGGGCTTAAGCAAATCTCTTGCCTGCGCCTCCCAAGTAGCTAGGACTACAGGCGCCCGCCACAACGCCCGGCCATTTTTTGGTTGGAGCCATCATTGTTGTTTGGCGGGCCGGGCTGGATTCAAACCCACCAGCTCAGGTGTACGTGGCTAGCGCCTTAGCCCGTTGAGCCACAGGCACCGAGCCCTACAGAGTTTTTTAAATTGACATTCTATAATACAAATTGCTTTCTCTGTACCAGATAATATGCTTATTTGTCAGGAGACAGAAGGTCAACAAACTGCATGGAACTGATGTGGCCCATGGCCTGTTTTTGGAAATATAGTTTCATTGGAACACAGCCACATCCATCTGTTTACATATTTCCTATGGCTGGTTTCTCACTATAGCAGCAGAGTTGAGTAGTTGGCAACAAACGCTGCATAGTCCCTGTATTAGTCAGAGTCCTGCAGAGAAATCAAACCAATAGGATGAAAGATATATTTTAAGGAATTAGCTCATGTAGTTGTGGAGGCCGGCAAGTCTGAAATCTGCATGGCTGACCTGCAGGCTGGAGACTTGTTATTCAAGTCCAAAGGCAGTTTGGAAATAGCATTTCTTCTCTGGTCACCTCAGCCTTTTTCTCTCTTAAGGCTTTCAACCTTCACTATAGAGTGTAATCTTCCAATCTTCTGTATTTATTCTACTAACTTAAATATGAGTCCATCTAAAAAAATAATCTTTACAGCAACATCTAGACCAACATTAGACCAAAAATTGAGTACCATGGTCTAGCTAGATGGACACATAAAATTAAACATTACAGTCTCAAAGCCTAAATATTTATGTATTTACTGTCTGAGCCTTTATAGAAAAAGTTTGCTGACCACTGAACAGAGCAAGTGGCTCTACCCTCTGCCGAGCTCACAGGCCAGCCCTCCTGTGTGCTCCACTGCTTGGAGCTTGAGCCAGGCTGGCTTCTCCTCCTCCTTCTCCAGATACTGCTCTGCCAGATGGCATTAAAGAATCCATCACCTGCTGAAAGCTCCCTGGTGTCCCTACTGGACACCTCCCTGTGAGTTGGGTTACTCAAACCATCCACTGGGCTGGACTTTGACATCTTGAGTAGAGATCTGAATGAGCAGAAAGGGCCTGCTACCTGTGACCTGATGACCTAGGATAGGAGTGGTAGCATTCTGGTCTTATCTCTGGCTGTCGTGTGCTAACTGGATATTCTGAGCTCTTGCTGCAGTTGGCTGTGTCTAACTGCACACAGCTCATGTTGTGAGCTTAAATGTGAGTCCATTTAAAAAAAATAATCTTCACAACAACATCTAGACCACGCTGTGTCTAACTCACACAGCTCATGGACCACGTTCCCCCTGACCTCTATGGAGCTCACAAAAGAGGCCCTTAAAGCACAGAGCCACAGTGCAAACTGCAGCCATCATGGGTGAGTCCCAAGTGTTAGGGCAGCCATTTGTGAAGCAGAGGACAATAGCACTGACTCCAGGGCTGGTTCACAAACCAAGAGGCTATGTCTGAGGAGCTTAGCACAGCCAGCCTCACACAAGAGGATTGACTGCTGTGATGATCACTTTGTCACTTTCTGCTTCTCCCTGATGGCTGGAGAGGTGGAGGCTCTGAAATCTCAGTAGGTTTGGAGTCATCGGGTACCCACTCTTCTCCCAGTCCTTTACCCGCTGTCCACAGGTGTTACCTCATTGAATCACATTGGAACCCTGCTCAGGTAAACCAGAGCTCAGGTGATGGAATTGCCAAAGGTCACCTAGGGTGGGGTGGCAGAGCTGGGATTAGAAACTCAGCCTGTCTCTCCCCAGTAGTAATGGGATCCTGGGAGGTTTGCTGGGCTCTGACCTTAATCTGTGGCAGGTGTGCCCAAGGCCATTCCCCACAGGGAGACAGAGGGAACAGGGTCTTTCTCTGACAGACAGAAGGGGAGAAGAGGGAGCTCCAGAGCCTGAGGAGCAAATAGTGTGCCCAACAGTTGCCTCAGGAGGGCTCTGACATATCTGGAAATTTGACCCAGAGGCACTGCGGGACCCTTCACCGCAACCTGGAGGGCAAAGCTGCTCTCCCTAGGACAGTTTGGCTCTTATTCCAAGTGACTTTCTTTTTTTTTTTTTTTTTTTTTGGAGACAGAGCCTCAAGCTGTCACCCTGGACAGAGTGCTATGGCATCACAGCTCACAGCAACCTCCAATTCCTGGGCTCAAGCGAGTCTCAGGCCTCCGCCTCCCAAGTAGCTGGGACCACAGGCACCCACCACAATGCCCGGCCATTTTTTGGTTGCAGCCGTCATTGTTTGGCGGGGCCCGGGGGCTGGATTCGAACCCGCCAGCTCAGGTGTACGTGGCTGGCGCCTCAGCCCATTGAGCCACAGGCACCGAGCCCCAAGTGACTTTCCAGGTCCGTGTTCCTGTTGCTTTATTGCTTCAGCACCAGGACTGAGGGTGCAGAACTCCATTTTGCTGATTCACTTTCTAAAGTCATTCAGAGTTGAGCCCACCTGTGTGGGCTACACAAAGCCAGAGGCCAGGGATGGTGGCCCAGGATCCATGCTTTGCCTCCTATAATAGCCTGACAGCTGCCTCCAAATGCCGCTGACATCTGTCATGGTCATGACAGCCTCACAGGAACCCTCTGAGGAAGGAATTATAGGACTAACTATTTAGTGGTGAAAATGGAGTCTTATAAAGTTCAGGTGATAGGAAACCAAAGTGGAGGAGGCACTTTACAAAGTAATTTATATAGCACAATGTGATGGCAATTTCGTGAGCATATGTATAGGATGTGCACATGGGGATTCGTGAATGTATCTTAAGGAAAATGCCTAGAAATAAAGTCACCAAAATATTAATGTGTGTTTATTTGAGTTGTATTTGAATCGTATTTTACTTGTTATGTATCCCACTTGCCTCCCAAGCTGCACTATTGTTTTTAAGAAATGAAAAGCATTTTTTAAAAAAGGGGTAAGTGCTTGCACAGGCTTTCCTATAAGTAGTATAGGAATTACCCCATTTAAATTGGGCAGTTCCTATATTCAGATTGCTGTACAAGGCCCTGATGAGCTCAGACCTCTCTCAGCAGGATGTAGGATCCTCATGTATTTGGGAACACGAGAGCCCAGCCACTGCCACAAATGAGACCTTTAGCCAGGCCTTCAAAAACAGTGAGAATACAAGTCCTTCTTCACGGAATGCTGCCTATGGATATGTTAGGGAGAAGCACAGCTCTGGAATAAATACACCAACACCTGCAGAACACATTCTGTTTTAATAGGCATAGAAGTGACTCAAAAGCAAATTCATTTGTAATATTACCAACAAGTCCCAATTATTAAGCATTTATATGCCACAGATCTCAAATACTTGTGTACATATCTAATTTTTTTAGTAGCTTTTGGCAGAAAGAACCAATATCCTTTTCTGTAAAGGAAAAAGCAGAACAAGGATTCTAATCCATTTGGCTTAAAAAATCTTTACTCTTACTATGCTGCCTATTTTCCTATTTCTTTGGAATTTTTCCAGAACATGTTTACTTCCCTACCTTCCCTTAGAAAGCAGTTAACAAGTAACCCTCCGCTGACTTGGCCTCGGGGCCACTATTGCACTGCAAGTACCAAGACTGCCGGGCATTTCTCCTCAGCCTATTTTTATATGTCATTGCTGTCAGTGATCTGAACTGACCACCCTTATTTACCCTTCTAGTCCGATGCAGCAAATAAACAGACCATGCCCTAACCAGTGGTTCTCAACCTTCCTAATGCTGCGACCCTTTAATATAGACCCCCAACCATAAAATTATTTTCGTTGCTACTATTAAGAATCATAATGTAAATATCTGATATGCAGGATGGTCTTAGACGACCCCTGTAAAAGGGTTGTTCAACCCCCAAAGGGGTCGCGACCCACAGGTTGAGAACCACTGCCGTAGACAAAGAAAAGGGAGATTGTAGTATCCGTGAGGCCAGCCTGGCCTCCCTCCTGCAGCTGTCATGCCTGGCTCAGCAAACACACTAAGGAATAAAATGCATGGGCTTTGTGTCCATGCACAACTGCCTCACTGCTCAGGGGGGTTTCTATTGGATTTCATTTGCTGATCACCTATCTGGATGGCAAAAGTTGCTGGAAGTCTGATTGCCAGGGAGGTAGGCAAAGCCTTATGGTTTTTCCATTGTTCTGCATGAGCTGGGAGGATCAGTAAGCTTTGTTCCACACCTGCAAATGTTTACGTGACTTGACAGATATTCCAGCTGCATCCTTAACTATGCCAGACCACTGACTGAGCACTAAAGAGACCAGATGAAGTAAAAAATTAGCTGTCAAGTAGTTCACTTATTTAAAATTTATAATTGCCTAAAAGATGATCCTTGCTGTTGAGAAGAATCATTAGGTAAGTACTAGAATGGCAAATAGGTTCTATGTTACATGCCAACTCTGCTCGGGACAGCCATTTGAGCGCCACTCAGGGTTGTGAAGGTGCTTCTGAGCTCCATGTGAGAAGGAGCTGATAAACGGAGATGGATTCCCTGGCTGAAGGCCCTTCAGAAATCAGTAAGTCCAATTCCCTCATGTTATAGATCAGTGATTCTTAACCTTCCTAATGCCGTGATGTATTTTCATTGTTACAAAAGGGTCGAGACCCACAGACCAAAAGGGTTGAGAACCACTGTTATAGTTGGAAAACAGGCCCAGAGAAGGAAGCTAACCTGTAAGTCTGGACTCCCTACATCCAAGCCAAAGCTGAGTTTTCTACACTGATGGGGAACCTAACACCTTCCCAACAGCCTGAGCCCAGCCTCATATGCATCCAAGGGCATCCTCTGTGCTAGCACATAGAGGCCCTCGGAGGGGCTGTTTTTTTGTTGTTTTTGTTTTGGCCAGGGCCAGGTTTGAACCTGCCACCTCCGGCATATGGGGCCAACGCCCTACTCCTTGAGCCACAGGCACCACCCCAGGTGGAGGGGCTATTGTCGTGCAGCAGGGCCCAGCTTCCAGCTCTCTGGCCAGCCCTGCCCTCCTTCAGGCCCCTCGAGGTGCAGCATGTGAACTTGAGAGAGGCGCATCCTTGGGCCAGGCAGTGCCTGTGGGTGGGGCAGGCCCAGGGTCTGCTTTTAATGGCACAGTTCAGGCAGCCAGACTCTGTTCCAGCAGGTAAATTACAGGCCTAGCAAGTCAGAAATCAAACACCCCAGCTCCCCGCAGCTGCCCAGGGAGAACAGCGGTTTCCCGAAACAGCAGGGGCTGAGACAAACATCCCCACCCAGCTCAGTCTAATGACCACCTGTCACTTCTAGGAACAGGGGCCTTTTCTTTGACTCACAAGCCTAAGACAGGGCAAGACTGCTGGGCATCCAGAGTGACACAAAGTTTGGTGAGCAGCTTGTTTCTGACAACTGGCCTCACCCCTGGTGTGGCACAGGCTGCCTAGTGTTGCTCCTGGGAAATGGATTGCTCCTGAACATGGCAGAAGATGGTGAATGGTTTTCACTTCACAGGCCAACTTTGATCTTTTGGCCATGGCTGCCTGGAGTTCTTGCCGATCATCTGGAAATTCTATCCAGATTCAGAAGAAAAAAATATCAAGATTGATTATTGATGTCTGCAAAGAGAGAGGAAAGGGAAATGACAGCATCTGTACTGTGAGTACACTCAATGGGCCACTCAATGCAATAATCATGCTTGCTCAGCAAAAAGAAAACTTGGCGACAGAGCTGAGCTTCTGATGGGTCAACATGGTGGCAGATAGATGGGTCAGTTGGAAGCCTCCAATATGTTCCTGTTTCTCCAAAGCAAATGACCATGTGCTGTAGTTCTTTCCCACATGGCAGGCAGACACAGGAAGACAGAAGATAAATGCCATTGGCTTTAGCACTAAATCATACAGTTCATTCAGCCTTTTTTTTTTGCATGGACTTAACATGCCTACCTGTGGTCACTGGATCAGTAATTCACAACCATGAATATACAACATCAGGGTTTTTACTCTCCAGAAATGCCCAGCCTTGCACCTGGGAGGGGCACACAAACCAGATAGGAGGAGACCCCCGTGATGAATAATAAGGAGCCCACGGTGGCTAGTCACGGTCCAGGTACCGCCTCGGTCATCCCATATCCACCCACAGCTTAGGCCACTGATGAGCATGGTCAGGAATTTTGTGCCAATCCCAAAGAGCTAGTCACTATGTGGCTCAGGCTTGGGGGAGCACACCGTGAGTCAGACCACAGGGCGGGGGGCAGGAGGGGCACACACATCAGTCAAAGGATGGGGAATACAGGGGCCTAGAGAGGAACAACCAACCCCAGCATGATGCAGGGAGGGACATGGAGATGATTTCAAGGGGCCAGCCTGGGCTCTGGCCAGGTCTGAGGGCATTCTGTCCCTGGAGTGGCACCTGACCAGGACGGGAAGGGGCTGCCATGGCAGGGCCAGGCAGGTTCAGTGGCAGCCGCAGGCCTTGACCACCATGTTGCGGTGCTTCCGAAGGATGACATTGTTGCTGCTGTCATAGTAGAGCACGGAGGTGGCACTCAGCTTGGTGGGTGCACAGCACGCCTTGGGGACGGAGTCCGGCTTCATCAGGTGCACCTGGGCAGGGAAGGGCATAGACAAGGGCATGAGCCCCACGGCCTCCAAGGTCCCCCCCACCCCGTGTTCAACACATCTGGGAGCCGCACGAGGGTGAGAGCAGGCCCTTGGTGCTCAAGGAGCAGGAACACAGGACCACCTGTGCCCAGGGAAGGACATGAGGCAGGGCAGGTCTACAGGCTGCTAATGAGGGCCCAGGCTCAGACATCTCCTGGGGACAGCAGAAGGGAGGACCGACAGCCTCTCCGCCAAGAGCAACATGGTCAGGTTTGTGTCAGCAGATCCACGGCTGCTGCAGGGACTGGCCCCAGGAGAGCCAGGAGGGACAGGCTTGCTTCTCTGGGCCCTCAGGTCGCCAGCCCTGCCCCTCCCCTTGATCCGCCTCCTGGGATCCCTGGGGCT
>CAUYON010096339.1:0-24602 GCA_963573935.1 Arctocebus calabarensis
CCCGAGTAGCTGGGACTACAAGCGCCCGCCACAGCGCCCGGCTATTTTTTTGTTTTTGCAGTTCGGCCGAGGCCGGGCTTGAACCCGCCACCTTCGGTATATGGGGCCGGCGCCCTGCTCGCTGAGCCACAGGAGCCGCCCAAGTTTATGATATCTTTACTTCACCTTCTTCTCCCACAGGCCCAAAATGAGGAAGCCGTAAAACCCTAGCCAAACACAACCATTTGCTGAGAGAAAAGCCAACATGGGGCCCATCTGTCCTTCACAAGGGCTCTGCTTGTCCTGCCTTTGTGTGGCTGTCATCATTTGCAGACAGCAGCCCACCTCCCTCAGAGCACCTGGCTGAGGCCTCGGCTGGGTTTTCAGTATCTTCCTAGAGAAAACTTTTTTTTTTTAAAGTGTCAAAGGGAGGTCCTGAAGCTTTCTCCAAGCAGGACAACAGGACTTCCTTCAAGGCCACCTTGTCTTACTGACATCATCTGCTGACGGCCCACAGGACAAGGCGCTCTGTGAGGGCAGGGCCTGGCAAAAGACCATGCACACAGTAGGCCCTCAACAAACAGCAAGGAAGACAACCTCCCGTCTGAAAGGAATCCCAAAGAAATGAAAGACAAAAACAACCCTGAAATCAGTATCCAGCCCTGGACCCACTACCCACATTCTTGATCTTATGATAAGCCAGGGAAAATATCATGACATGCCAAACCATAAAAGGATTTCCAGGGAATTCAAGAAGTCCCTTTAGCAGTTCTAATTTTTGGCAGAACTTAGGAGAGGATACTGGTGGCAAACAGGTGGGGGTGGCAGGGAGAACAAAACAAGGCTCCTATTCTGCTCCACACAGGTGCTGGTAATAGGACACCCCTGTCTAAAGTGACATGTGGGGTGGAGGCATCAGGTGTGGCTGGGGGTTTTTTCACCCCGGTCACATCACATAACCCTTGAACACACTCTCCTAACTTAGTACAAAGTTCTCCCTGAAGCAGGTCCAATTCAGCAATTCAGCTCCTGACATGCTGATTCTTGAGCAACAAGGGTGAGGAAAAATATTTGATTTTAGCATCCAACCTTTTTTTTTTTTCCCCAAGCCCAGTTAAGTATTAAAAGAAGAAAGTCACCCATAAAGCAAGCTTCCCTCAAGTTTGGCCGCCAAAGTCTCCTAGTCTTAAAAACTCCTCAAATGCCACCAAATACTATGCCAGTTCCACTGCTTAAAAGCAAGGGCACAAATCTCTTTGAAGCACATATCCCACCCTTCCCAGGACTTGGGATAGAAACTCCAAAAAGATTCCAGGACCCCCTCAGGCAGTCAGCACTATCTACACATCAGAAGGCAGTCAACAGCCACTTTCTGACTACTGTTGCCCCAGACAAACCAGCTATGGACTCTTCCCTGCTGCCACACCAGTATCTTATCTCCCCTTTTCTTTGGGACCAACTCACACCAGACGGCTGGATGGGTGATTTATGTGGATGGAAGGAAAGGCAGCCAGTAAGCGATTTTGCACACCACCATTCACCAGTGACCACCACCACAGCAGGGTGGAATAAAGGAGAAAAAAAACCACGTTTCCTCTAGTCAAAGAATCAATAAGTTATTTAACAGCTGCTGCTTGCTTTTTTACATGGTGCTAGATCCCAATGGAAGAAAAGTCAAGACTTCTTCCACACCGTATCTCCTGAAAATAAAACACACATCCTGACAGATAGCTCAGGACTTAGATGAACCATCTTAGAAGAAAACAGAAAGAATCTACTCCAACTTTTCTGTCTTGAGACTTTTTTGGTTTCAGAAGATGGATGAGGCAAGGCCTTGAAATTATTCCTTTTTTGTTGTTTTCTTTTTTTTCCTCCAAAGAGGAAACTGACTCCCTTCCTGTGCTGCTTTAGAGAATCAAATGCTACTAAAAAACAATTTTCCTTACCCTTTTTTCACCCCAATCCAACAGTACATCTGAGAAAGTAACTTAAAAATTTTTATCAAGATGGCATTCCAAATGGGTTTTCAACATTTATGCTTCTCCCTAAAGCAAACAGGATGGGGACCAAAGGTATTACAAATCCATCACTGGAGTTTAAAGAAGAGCAAAAGAGGATACGCAGGTCATTAGAAAGTCAGCTTATTTCAGATATTAAAAACCGACTTTTATACCTAGTCGCTTACTACTTATCCCATATTCCCAAATTTTTATGTTTTACTTCCCTTTTAAACTGTCATTGCCAGCTACTCCATGAAGAAGTCTTCTAAGAAAACGCCACGAAAATACACAGCAAATGTCTTATGCATAAGCAATCTTGGAAATTCACTTCCTTATCTCTCTACTCCCCCAAAGTCTAAAATTCTGCAGAACCCAAGGCACATTTTAGTCTTCCACTCCACCTTGCTTTTAAACTCTTACTGCCAAACAAAACAAAACAAACAAAAAACTTCAAAATAAATGATTTCCCACAGGATATTGAACAAACCTAGTAAACTCAAAGGGAAAGAAATCAAGACCCACAAACTAGGTTCAGCACTTACTGGCATTAAATAAAAAGGCTTTATTTTTAACTGGAACCTTGCAGAGGGGAAACCACCACCTTAGCACCCAAGGGTCCCCAGCTAGGGCACACTGCCCAGCAGTCACAGGACGGCAGGTGGAAAGAAAGACAGCTCACCCTTTGGAAAGGGCCACCTTCTGAAGGGCTTTGTATTCAAACCAGTGAATGGGAAGAACTGAGACTGGATTTTGGATTAAAGAACAAAGAGAGAGAATCTCCAGGTGTGATCACCCCCTCACTACAGTGGGCAGATTGGTTAAATCACCGGGCTCCTCATTATTACTGAGGGACTGGAAACATCATTTATCGCCTCGAAAAAACACAAGCAGCTTTACCAACCTTTCTCACATTCCTCCCCTGAGACCAGAAAACACCATTCGTGCCTCAAACCAAATCTTGTTTGACTCTAATCTATATAAGGACTGTACAATGTAAGTTAACAATTAATACTGGAGTCTGAGGAGGGGCACCAATCTTTGTCTCAAAAGGCCACTTTAATAATTCAATGTGGTCTGGAAAAGGGCTGTCTCTGAACAGGGAATAATCCATCTAATTCCAAGTGGCTGGATGAGAAGCATTCCTAGGCCAGCGGGGTTTGGCTGCAGATTATGCTACAGAAAAGTCAATTTCTGACAAAATGCACAAGCTCTCTAGAAGGATTTCAAAATGGACAAGCCCAGGACAGAGGCACCTCAAAGTTCACCCTGGGTGAGGTGGCAGTTGGTTCTAAAAGAGGGAAGCAGGCCATGACAACTGAGCATTCCTTCCGAAAGTCCACCACGGAGGCACCAAGCCTCTCCAAACCTTACACTTCATCAGACAAAAGCTCCTCCAGGCGCCCAGGCAGCGGCTGAAGAGGGCTGTCCACACCCACTGGCTGCACAGCTTTCCAAACCTGCCCACTCGTTTTGGAAGCCGAGTTTTTAATTAAACACCACCTCCCCGGATCAGGATCTGTTGAGGCAAACTGGGGCTGGGCTAGAGCCAAAGAGAAGCTCCCTAAATATACATAAAAAAAATTTTCCCCACCACCCCCAATTCCCACCTCCAGCCAGCTCACGCGGCTGGCTGTATTTCCTTTTGAATGAGTATCACAAGGCTCTGGTCTATCTCTATGCACCAGAAAATCCACATCAGAGGATCAGGTTATCCCCAGTCCCACCCTTTGCAGGAAAAAGCCAGGGTGTTGTTCCCCGCCCCCAACACGCGCACGCGCACACACGCACGCGCGCGACACACACATATTCACAATCCTTCCAAGAGAAAACCTGAAAAGAGAGAGTATGACTGTGTGTACGTGTGTGCTTGAGAAGGCGGGATACGGTTGTTTAAGGGGCCCCAATCTTGCTTTCGGTCTGGGAGCCGCAGCTGGGGAAAGGAGGCACCCCTGCAAGGCTGCCCCGGGAACTTCTGCTCCGCGCCCCCCGGGAAGGGCTGAGGCAAGGCAAGCACACATTCCCCAGCTTTAGAGCAGCCTAATTAATAACTAGTTTGCTCAGATCCCCCCACTCCTGGTAGACCTGAAAACCTAGGAGGGAGAAACCTCCCTCCCAGTCTTCCAGATTGGGGGACTCCTTCCAGCGGGCAGGCAGAGCCCCTACTCCCTGCCCACCACCGCGCCAGGTGCCCGGGGGAATCAGGTGTCCGCCCGGGCATTCAGTCCTCGCGGGACGAAGACACTCAGTTGAGGGACAGACAATGGAAAACTTGGAGCTGGGGCCCTGAGCCTCTGTGGGAACGAGACGGTGCCGCCCCCTGGGACAATGAACCGGGCCAGGGCAGCGGGCATCACACACCCCCAGAGAAACCGTCCGCCCGTCGACCCAGCAGAGCCAGGAGCAGCGTCCCGAGTAAGCAGGTGACACCCGGGCCGGAAGCTTCCGCAGGTGGCCGGCGGCCACGACGCAAGCTAGGGCGGATGGCTGGCCCGGGGTGGAAGCGAAGCACCGCCGCGAGGTCAGCGCGCAGCAGCCCTGGCGTCCTACCTTCATGTCGCTGATGATGGTCTGGAAGAGGCCTCCGAGCGCGCTGCATTCCTTCTCAATCACAGCCTCCATTTTCCCGGCGCGGCAGGGGGAGGACACACACGCGGGGCCGCTGGACTGCGCGCGGGGCCGGGGCTTGCTCACCCCGGGAGGAATTTCACCCTCGGAGCGACCCACCTCCGACTAGCAGCCTCTTCTGCAGCGACGACGTCGTGCACGAGATCGACTGTTCTCTGCCCAAAATAATAACAGCAATAATTTTAAAAAGCCAAACCGCTCTGCAGGGCGATTCGCCTACATGCAGCGCTCGACTCCTGGCCTTAAAAACGCCGGGAGAAGAGTGACAATCAGGCCACCACTGGTGCCCACGACGGAAGCGGCACAGCCCATCTTGAGGCAGAAAAAACCGCCCGCTGACCCGGGGCCAGCGCCATTTAAAAATGCAAGATTTTCAAATTGAGTAAATTTTTTGAAATTAAGAAAAAGAAAAAAAAGAATCGCCAAACAGCAGAGCGGGTCTGCTCGCAGCGCCCGGATCTGTTGCTCGCAGCCGCGGCCGCCGCCTCCTTTTCACTCCTGCGCGCCCGGCCCCGGCGCTCGCTCTGGCTGGGCTCCCGGGGACGTTCCACGGGCGCGCACGTGCGCTCGTGGCCGTGCGTCCGCCGCGGGGGCGCGGGGAGGGCGCGCGCTCGCGGCCGTGCGTCCGCCGCACGCGGGCGGGGCTGGGAGCGCGCGCCGGGGAGGCGCTGGGGCGCCGGCCGCAGAGAGGAGCGTCTGGCAGGCTACAGCGCGGACAGCCCTGGGCTGGAGCCTTCACCTTCAGGGCACACCGTGCGCCACCCGCTCTGCCCCAGGCCTCGGGTCACTGCGCGCAGAGGCCGTGTCAGAACCCAGCCAGGCGAGCAGCCACCCTACAATGGCTGCAAGCGCCCGGGACAGAGGCTGCACCGCCGCTCCCCGGGGACTTGAACGGTAGCCCGCTAAGCCCAGTGCCGGCTTTTAGTGAGCGCTCAGTGGGGCGGGAAAGATGCTGCAGCTACTGCAGCCTTCTGAGAAGAGGCCCATCCGGTGATGTCAGGACTGCAACGCAGCCGAGTCACGATTGCAAATAGCCAAATCTATTAAGAAGAGTTCGGGGGCGTCCCCTGCATTGGGATGCCAAGTTCGATGAAGTTACCGGATGCTGGGAGACTGGATTGATTGCCCGTTGCAGGATAAACGGAAACATTAGAGCCCCTCTGTGCTGTTGATTAGCCTATAGAGATTGCAGACTGCCTGCAACTTGGACAGCTCATGTTTTTCAGGCCCACTGAGACCCCTCTTGGGAGGTTTAACCTGGAAAGAGCACAAATGTGCCCGGGTGGATTTGGGGCTTTGATGATTTATTTTCGTGACTCTACTACCTGTCTACTTAGCAAGGATAACTCATTCAGATTAACATCCAGTGGCCCCGGTAAAGGGGAATCAAATGATAACTTTTAAAAGACCTTAAAACATAAGCATCTAACTCTGGATGTGCCTTTGACTCTTTAGCTGAAGCACAAAACATTACAAAAGGATAACAAAAGGAAAATAGTGGGAGGGCGGCCAGAAGAAACCAAGTACAAACTGCTGTGGATTGTGGCAGATTCACTCAGTAACAGGAAAAGATTGACTTTGAAAACCACGTGGATCAAGGGATGCATGGAGCTGGGTATCACAGCTGCAGAGGATAATTTTCCCCCGACCACTCTGCCCAACTCTTTTCTGCAGCAACCACCCATACACACACACTCTGCCCATCTCCCACAAATCACCAGGGAGGGTTGTTACCTTTAGGAAGTAACTGATTTCTCCGTCACTCTCCCCAAGGACATTCAAATGCATTGGCCTCATTTTCACCTTGCCAGTCACAGTGCTTGACACATACTTTGCTCTCAATCATCATTTTTATTATTTTTAAGTTATTGGTAATATATATCGCTTCTCGGCCTTTTGGCTAAGATCAAGTGTAGTTATTGGTAATACAATGATCAGAGCCAGACTGCCTGGATTCAAACTCCAGTGTACAACCTACTAACATGGCCTTTGACAAATTACTTAATCTCTCTAGCCTGTTTTCTCATCTGTAAATAGTAATAATAATGGTATCTACCTGATGGGGCTGTTCTGTGCATTACCTGAGCTAACATATGAAAACACTTAAAGTGTTACTTGTAGTAAAAAAGGACTCAATAAACATTATCAACAGAAGAATTAGAAACAAAGCCGAGGCTTCCATAATGTGGCATGCAGTCCCACAGACTTTGCTGAAGGCCTACTATGTGCAATGGGGGCATTTTACATGTGTTATGTCTAATTGAAGGAAGTTGTCATACTAGGCCTTGTTTTAATGTTGGAAGGACTCAATTCTGGTTTTCTGGTGCCCCCCAAATATCCCTGCTATCCAGCTTAAAGAACTCCTGGAATGAGGAGTCCTGCCTTAGCCCAATGGATACTGGTTCGACTTTCCTGTCACATGCCTGAATTTAAATGCCTTGACATTAGCAGTTTTTTTCCAATAGCACACTTCTCCTGTTGCTTCTTCTGTCCTTGGGACTCTCCTGGCATCATGCCTGACAACCAAGCCCTGTTCGCTCATGAGGCTTGGTTGTCCTCCCAAACTCCTTGAAAAGGAGTCTGAAAAAGTGTTCCCCAAGACAGTACAGACACTTGAAATTTTTATCAAGGCCTGAGCTGAAGCTGGTGAATGGAGGGATTTTGAGCAGGAGAAAGACAAAAGGTCAGATTTAAACTCCTTGTATTCTTTCCCCACATCTGAGCATTTTTCTAACTGTCCTCTTCTTTCAAAACACAAGCACTTACTGCACAGACATCAAGATCCAGTTAAAATGCAACTCCTCCCAGGAGTATTTGCTTCTTGTTGTTTTTAATAGCTCCCAAGAGGAAAACCTAAGGAAAGAATCTCTAATAGAGGAATTTCAACACCCCTCCCCCCACTCCATGGTCCTGCCAAAGAAAGATTCAGAGGTAGCGAAGTCCTCCCAAAACAACTCCCCTTTTCTCCTTGCTGCTAGACAGGCAAGTGGATGGTGGGGTTAGGGTGTGCCCTGCCATCTCCTAGCTCTGTGACCTCTGGGTTATTTGATCTCTAGAGCCAGCCTCTCTTTCCTCTGGGGTTCCTAACTTACTGGCTGTTCTGAGGATTGCAATGGATGTCAGATGCCTATACACATTGAGTCCTCTCCCATCCCACTGGTGATTTTCAACCATGGCTTCCCTAAGGGCCCTGCCTGGTTCTCAAACTTGGCTGTGTATTGGAATCCCCTTGGAGGAATTTTAAAACACACATGTCTGGGCTCTATTCCCAACAAGCCTTAATTTGTTTGGGCTGCAGTCTGGACAGCAGGACATTTCAAAGCTTCAAAGCATGGTGCTTCAAATGTGCAGCAATGTTAACAACCCTAAACTTTAAGAACTTTAAAAGAAGGCACCTAGGCCCAAGTTTTACCCCTAAGCAATTCAAGTAGGCCCTATAGGAGTTGGGATCAAGAAGTTTTGTTTTGTTTTTTTGTTGTTGTTGCAGTTTTGGGCTGGGGCTGGGTTTGAACCCACCATCTCTGGCATATGGGGCTGGTGCCCTACTCCTTTGAGCCACAGGCACTGCCCAGGGCTCTAGAAGTTTTATATATATATATGTATATATATATATATATACATATATATATATACACACACACATATATACATATATATATATATATATATTTTATTCTATCCAGCTAAGGACATACAGATACATGTATATGAATTATAAAATCAAGATCATGTCACACACACTGTTCTAGATCTGGGTAGTAATAATTTCTGCAGAAATCTCTCCAGGTCGATTGATAATATTCATTTTTTTCTTTTAATTTTTTTATTTGACACAATTTCAGATATATGGAAAAGTTGCAAGAATAGTCCAAAGATATCTCATTTGCCCTTGTAGATATCCCAAATGTTATGCCATTATGGTATTTACTTCATGCTTGGGTATGTTTTAAAAGCTCCTCAGATGATTCTAGGATGCAGCAGAATTGCTCTGCAGGCATCTCTAGGCTCCTGTGAGACAGGCAATGTTCATGAAACTTCTCCCTATCATGAGGGGTATTTGTATTAGTGACAGTTGTATGAGGTGGCTAAGACAGTGGGCCCAGAGGCAGGTTGCTGGGTTTGAATTCTGGCTCCATCTCTTCTCAGCCTTCTGTTCTCAGTTTTGTTTTGTTTTGTTTTGTTTTTTTAATCTGTTGAATAACAGAAGTGTTAACTCATGAGCCTGTGAGGCTTCAATGGAATGACTTACACTAGTACTTGGCCCAATGTAAATACTCACTGAAAGTTACCTATTTATATATTGATCCATACCATGGCTCATCTGCGAAATAAAATTGGTTTAAACTTGCCCTGAAGACCCGTAAGCA
This sequence comes from Arctocebus calabarensis, assembly GCA_963573935.1. Lineage (NCBI taxonomy): Eukaryota > Metazoa > Chordata > Mammalia > Primates > Lorisidae > Arctocebus > Arctocebus calabarensis. The sequence continues at coordinate 8,972 of CAUYON010096339.1, forward strand.
GCCGCAGTCCATATGATCCCAGAGCCGCCAAATCCCTTAGACAAATTGCGGAGCCGTCGGTATATAAAAGAGTTTGGTTTTAGAAACAGACCCCATTTGAAAATGAAATTAGCAACAATCAATTTAAAATATCTGTCACAATGACTCATCCTAAGAGATGTTTTGTCTGTGTTTGGTGGACGGCAGGCTGGGAAATACCCAAGTATAAACTCAGCATCCAGAATGCGGAGACAGGAAACTGACAAAAGGTGATGAAAGCCAGGCTGAAGAAATGCAGAGACAGCAGAGGCACAAAGCCTGTGGTATATGGGTGTCAAGCAGTGCACCTGCGTGAAGCAGGCCAGGTGTGAGTTCACAGGATTTGGGGAGGGCTGTGGTGACAAGTTCTCCCTGTATGGGCTAGCTGCCCCCCAAGTCCTGGGTCAGGGGGAATGTGGGCCTTGAATTGCCACATGCCCCATTCTTTTTGGAAAAGCTGAAACTTTGCATCTAGAGGTGAAGTTTCCCAATTTTTAAGTGACTTTAGATTCTCTAATTTTCAACAACTCCTGGAAGCCAGTTTTTAGTTTCAAGTGATAGGAGTCAAGTAAGGAGATGAATTCACAGGGAAGATATGAAAAGAGGGAAAGAAGTTTTAAGAATTTGTGTTTTTCTTGGACTATCAAAGGAAAGGCTATATCTGATGGTCCTAGGTCTCTGAAATAGTGTGCCTACTCTCTAGTGAGGTGAGAAGAGTTTAATTCAGTTCCTGAGATGCTTCTTGAGCACCTACTCTGTGCCAAGCCATGACCATTCTCCCATGAACATCCGATTTTCTTGGCTTTATTTATATGCTCCTAAACTGCCTGCTGGCTACTAATTTGCCTTCAGTATTACCTTGACATGGACAACTGGGCTCTTGGGGGAGCAGATATCCCAGTTACAAATAATAGAACAAGACTGTCCAGGACCAAATCTCTTCCTCACTGACAGTATTTTGGGAGTTTAGCTCTTTCTGCTATATATGAATACAATGGAAAAAAGGGATATTTTGTAAGTGAGATATGGATTCTGGTCAGAGTAGCCATATAAGAGCATACAAAGCACATTATTTTAGAAAACCTTAAGTCTACATAACATGTAAAGTAATTGACAAACATATCAAGTTATTTCAAATCCATCGAAGGCTCTGAGTTTACCTAAAAGTGGAAAATAATTACACATTACACAAAACCCAACATTTTTGATATACACCCAAGGAAAAAGGGGTCTCCCAGTTGTCGCAGAGGCAGATTCTAAAAACTGAAATCCCCTCCTTCAACAGCTATGTAGACACAGTAGATAAAATGTAATCAGAATACTTTTAAGTACGTGGCAGAGCCAGCAAGAAAGAAAAAAAATCCCCAGGAACTAGGAACAGAGGGAATCCGCAAACCAGAGAAGAATGTATGAAAACTGATGCTTGATTGCCTGGCAGGAGTCTTGGTTTCAGTTATCCAGGGGCGTGGGTGTTCACCTCCAAAGGGACCAGAAAAAGGGGCCCCAGCCCCATGTGAGACAGGTACATGCAACTGAGAGCCATCCCCCAGAGCCAAGATACCGAATATTGCAGCATTTCAGGGACAGGTGGGACAGAAACAATCCGCCCACCAGGACAGGGAGCTGACATGGAAGCTTGATAACACTGGTCTGGGGTCTGGGAAGGAGCAAAACGTATCCAGTGAGAATTTGTTGGTGGGTCCCTATAGCCCCAGCTACTTGAGAAGCTGTAGTAAGGGGATCATTTGAGCCCAAGAGTTTGAGGTTGCTCTGCATGGCACTGTAGCCAGGGCACAGAGTGAGAGTCTGTCTCAGTAAATGAAGAAAAGAAAGAAAGGAAGGAATGGAGGAAGGGAGGGAGGGAAGTAATAGAAAAAATAAATTCTAGAGAGGATTTGTAACAAATCACACCACAGCTGTGTTTGGGGGCTTAAATCTGCCTTATCTTGAATGGATCCAAAATACCCAAGGTGAAAATTAATGTCAAAAATTGTCACCAGCCTAAAATAATACTGGGTAACCCAGAACAAGTTAAGAAGAAATGGCTCTGAGGGGAGCTACCCTCAATCAAGTCTTCATAGGATAAAGCTCTCTGCAATGAGTTTGAAATATAAAATTCTCAGTTATACAAGTAAACAGTCTATTCATCATGCTCAAGAACCAACAGACAGACTAACAGCAAGATTCACCCCACAGGAAATAAAGATAATCAAACAGTCTGATAGAGATAAGTAGATTTAAAATGATTCCAATATAAAAGAAGAAAAGCATAAACATGAAAAGAAGACAAGCATTGCAAAAAGGGAATTAAATAAAAAATTTAGAAATAAAAATTACAGTCACTGAAATTATAAATACATACAAGTTTTGAAAATTAAGTTCACTAACGAATCCTAGTAAAAGTGCTACATATTTCATTGCTGAATGTCACTATCATCACCTATGAGGTACTCCCTTGGGGAAGCTATGCACCAATGCCAGCACATAGTTCACCCTTCAAAGCACTTTTGAAACTCTTTTTCTGGAATGGCCATCTGTTGTATTACCCTTGATGTTCTGAATGTCATCAAAATGTCTTCCTTCCAAAATTTCTTTTATCTTTAGGTAAAGAAAAAAGTCATTGGGGCCAGATCAGGTGAGTAGGGAGGGTGTTCCAATACAGCTATTTGTTATTGGCTGAGAACTTCCTCACAGACACTTGTGTGTAGCTGGTGCATTATTGTGACTCAAGAGCCAAGTTCAGGTCATTTTTATCTAGCTTTTCCACATAGTCTTTGAGCTACGATGTTTACTTGGTCTGCTGTCCTTCTCACAGTCAGCCAATGATTTTAATGCACAATTCAATAAATTTTTGCAATGTTTTTGTCAGTTCTGCTTGTTATTAGCTTCCCTGACCTCTCTTCATAAGTGACACTTTCTCTCACTTCACAAAAACATTTCATCTATTTGTACTTTGCCATTTTCTTCATGGCATTGTCCTCATAAACTTGGACTAATATGCCCCTGATTTCACTTCCACTCTTGGCAAGTTTAACGAGTAATTTATGAATGTTTGTTTGTTGCTGTCATTCAAGCTCCAACATTCTCACATTGGCTCACAAAAACATACAACAATAATGATCACAGCTGAGCAAGATCCTGGTACACATCAACAGAATGTTGCTCTCATTCAAGCTCCAACGTTCTCACATTGGCACACAAAAACACATAACAATAATGAACACAGATCTCAGCAAGATCCTGCTACACATCAACAGAAACACAACTGTGAGACACTGATATACCAAGGTTATGAAACCTTACCGAATTGTTTACACAGTGCTACCAACATAAGCGTGCTGTGGCAAGTTTGAGAACTTAATTGTCAGTCCTCATATTTGAACTAGATATGGACAGGTTAGACAACTGAATAGACATGAACTTGGAAGAGAATTTTTGATGGAAAGATCTGAAGAAAGCACAGAAATAAAGATAGAAATTATTGAAAAAAAAAAAAAGCTAGGCGATAAGGAGGAGAGAATAAGAATAGAGTATATTGTCAGTTCCAGAAAGAAGGGAAATGGCCATGTGGGTGGGGGTGGATATTCCAAGAGATATTGGCTGAGAATTTTCCAGAGTTGATGAAATACTTAAATTCTCTGTTTTAGGGAGCATTCTGAACAAGAAAAACCAAATGAATAGTTTCTCCTATTGAACTTTGAAACTGAAAATTGTAATACGCACTATGTACTCATTTCCTTCAAAGTGGCAAAAAAACCCATCTTATGCTAAAAAGTGAAAATTGTGTTTATTATAACATCCTTGTTGCTAGGTGTGTGGTCAAATCATGTATTGTCAGTATTTAGTGTAACAGACATCTGTAGAAACTGAAGGCAAGCCAGTGTAGTGGCTCTTTGGAAGAGACCTAAAAGTGTCCCTGTACTGACCACACCCTTCCTTTCAAATGATCTTTCAGGTTGTTTATCTTGAATTTTGTGAGTGTGGGGTACTGGCAGGAAATAGATGGCTGACTCCCATTGGGTAATGGAGGAAGTTTAAGTAGGAGACTATTTGCAAGGACATGGGCAGGATTTAGGAAAACCAGTGGATGGTGAAGCTCTCACCACTCCTGCCAGAACAGGGCCTGGAGTAGGGGGGCAGGAGTAGGCTTGGAACCCAGAGAGGCAGCTGCCTGGAGCTGGCTGTGTGTCAGAAGCCATGCCCTCTTCAGGATGTCATCCTGTGCAGCAAGAACCAAACCTCAACAGAATTTTGCCCGAGAGACTCCTGGTTTATCCCCATCATTCTTTCTCAGAAGTGCCCCGTTTCAGACGATAAATGGTTTGATCACTCATAGGAGGGCACCTGTTGGTACGGTCATACAGAACAGTTTCCTGAGATAGCAAAGCAGAGAAGGATGGAGAGTGGACTGGTGTTGGGGGAGCAATGGAAGGTATGCAACAAGAGCATTTCCTACTCAGTAGCAAATGTTTTGGGTTTTGTTTTAAAAAAACAGTTTTATTGAGATATGATTTTAAATGTGCACAACTCAATGATTTGTAGTATATTCACAGCGCTGTGCAGCCATTGCTGCCATTGATTTTAGAACAATTTTATCACCCCTGAAACCAACTCAACTCAACTCACACTACTCCTTAGCAGTCACTCCCCATTGCTCCCAATCTGCTTGTTCTAGCACTGGGCAACCATGAATCTACTTTCTGTTTCTATGGATTTGCCTATTCTGGACATTTCATGAAAATGACTCATACAACATGTGGACTTTTGTACCGGGCTTCTTTCACTTAGCATAAGGTTTTTAAGTTTCACCCAAGTTGGAGCATGGATCAATACTTCATGGCTTTTTATGACTGTATAATATTCCATTGCATGGCTATACTACATTTTGTTTATGCATTCTTCCATTGATGGCTATCTGAGTTGTTTCCACTCTGAATAAAGGTGCAGTGGACATTTGTGTATGAGTTTTTGTGCGAGCATATGTTTTCAGTTCTCCCTATGTACACCTACAGTGGAACTGCTGGGTCGTATGGAAAATCATTGTGTAACCATTTGAGGAACTACCAGACTATTTTTCAGTAAATGGTTTATAGTCCATATAATTCATTAAGTTGTTCACAATGTAAAATAACTCTGATGGTGTTGCTGTCGATGTATTCATAACTGTTGACATCATCCATCCTCATCCAAAGATTTGGCTGCAGTGTTATCCCAAACTTTTCATTGGTTGTGTGCTCAATCTCTCTATTACCTAGCTTTGCACCCACAGCAAACTGTTTATCAACTCTTCAAATAGCATGATTACCCATTTATTGCACAGAAAGATGGGGAAAGGGGAGAGGGAGGGAAGGGGAGGGAGAGGGTGGGGGGAGATGGGACAAAGGGTGAGATCACATGTGTGGTGCATATTCGAAGGGTCACGAGAAAACTTCTAAACAAAGATCAAGAACGTTTTCATATAGTAAACGAGAAAATATCATGAATGGTATGTCAATCAGGTTGATAAAATATCTCAGATTGCATGTGAAGCCCCCACACTGTACCCCATGGTTGAACTAATGTACACAACTATGATTCAATAAAAAAAAAAATTAAAAAAAAAATTCATAGAGCAGACGTTGCATTATGGCCTATTCAATTTTACATTAAAAACGCAAAATACGGCTAGCATGGTGCCCTGAATAAGATATTCCGTCAACAGTGCATGAATAAGCAAACGAATGGAGAACTGGCGCCCCAGGCCTCTCAAATACACCTGGAAGGCACAGCTGTGAGCTTGTGGGTCGCAGTCTATGAACCCAGGGAGCTCTGGAGGATGTTAAAAGGATGACTTCAAAAGGCTCCCCAGGAGCCAGAGCTGCGTCCTAAAGGCGTCCCAGTGGGAGTGGAGATTGCAGGTGGCTACAGGGCAAGGTTCCTTCATCACCCAGGCGCAGTTAGGGCTGACCAAGGTTCCAGGTGAGGCGTTGGGCCATGAGGCTCCTCGCCTGCTCGTGAGACCTAGCTAGGGGTCCAGCGCAGGGCAGCCTTGGAGCAGGTCAGCGAGTGCCCAGCGCGGGTCCAGGGAAGGGCCGGGCGCAGCGCCCGCCTCGCCCCGAGTCGGCGCCGTCGCCACGCCCACTTCCTGCCCCATCCCGCGCCTTTCCAGGTCCCTCTCCCGGTGAACCGGATGCTCCGTCAGTCTCCTCCTCTGCGTCCTCGGCTGCTGTCCGGGTCCCTCGCGAAGCCGCTGCCACCCCCGAGGGCCCAGCCAGGGGGCTCCCGGAGGCGGGCGGGGCAGGTGTGCAGCGCGGAGGGAGCTGGGCGCGCACGGCTACCGCGCGTGGAGGAGACACAGCCCTGCAGCCATGGGTGCCAGGGGCGCTCCTTCACGCCGGAGGCAGGCGGGGCGGCGGCTGCGGTACCTGCCCACCGGGAGCTTCCCCTTCCTCCTCCTCCTGCTGCTCCTGTGCATCCAGCTCGGGGGAGGACAGAAGAAAAAGGAGGTAGAGTGAACCCCCTCGGCGGCCCCTGCGGGCAGGGAGGGCCGGGCCGGCCGCGTTGCTAGGCAGAGCGGCGCGTTGCTAGGCAGAGCGGGCGCGTTGCTAGGCAGCGGGCGGCGGGCGTGGGCGGCGGCGGCCTGGGGCGGGAGCCGCGTGGGTGGGAGCCCGGGCGGACGTTCCCTCGGGCGCCGCCGCCTCCGACCGGGGGTCTCCGGGTCTCGACTTGAAACACCTGCAAGGCTTTCGCTTGATCTTTGCGTCCCGGCGCATCTTTTGGACTCTGGGAGTGTTGACCCTCAGCTAGAGGCGGGGCGCTGTGCCCCGAAAGGGGTGTGTTGGGTGTGGAAAGAACTTGAGTAGTGTTTGTGAACCTGCAGGAATTGTCCGTTCCTTGTTTGCTTACTCCGCTCCCTTTATTCATTTCGGAAGGCAACAGAACACCGAAAATGTGTTTTAAATTCTGTACTCTTAATTATGGTTTTTTAAAAATTATTTATTTTGAGACAGGGTCTCACTCCGTCACCCTGGGTAGAGTGCTGCGGCGTCACAGCTCACAGCAACCTCAAAATCTTGGGCTCGAGATTCTCTCTTTTTTTTAAATCATAGCTGTGTACATTAATGCAATCATGGGGTACAATGTGCTGTTTCATATACAATCTGAACTATTTTCATCAAATTGCATAGCCTTCATGGCATTTTCTTAGTTAATGTGTAAGACCTTTATATTCTGCATTGTCTCAGCCTCCCAAGTAGCTGGGACTACAGGTGCCCTCCACAACACCTGGCTCTTTTTAGAGATGAGGTTCTCGCTCTGGCTGAAGCTGGTGTCAAACTCCTGAGCTCAGGCAGTCCACCCGCCTCAGCCTCCCCAGAGTTGCTGGGATTACGGGCGTGAGCCACCTCTCCAGGCCTTGTTCATTTTTTTTCACGTTTAACTCTGTACTTGTGAGAATGACCTTGTTATTTGTTATGCCCTGAAGTTCATACCACCTGATTTCCATCTTAGTCCCACCATTGATTTCGTGAAGTGTGAAGTTTGAATGTATTTAAAGTAGTTGTAGGTATTGGACATAGTTGTAGAGTTATTTGGGAATTTCAGTTATCCATCTTGGATAATCTGGTAGCTACAGAATAATAATTATTTTGGGCATGTGACCGAGGTTTCTAATGTTAGACCATTTTGGTGAGAGTATTCGGCTTATGATTCAGGATGGTGTTTCCTGGTCAAGTTACGCACCTACAGTTGACCTAAAATTTGAATCAGGTTTAATTACGTTCTTAGCCAAAATTATTTTAATAGCTGAGAGGGGTTCGTGAAAAAAAGGCTCAAATGCAAAGTAATTTTGATTCTCTTTGTCTTTATCCTTTGCCCCCAACAACCATTCGTTCAGCATAAACTACAGTTCTTTTTAGCTTTTTTATTTTAACATGAAAGTAGGCCATGTAAAATTCTTGATGGAATTCTGGTAAGGGATTTATAGAAGAACCATTGCTAAATTAAAATTACATTTACAAATATAAATTAGCAATATATTTTCTAGCACTTGGTATTTATATATCATTTTCCAAGAGTTTTATATTTCATAGCTATTCATGAGAAAGGTAGACATTGAACAGTAGATAGTTTCTTGTGGATTACCAAAGCAAAGGAAAATGAAAGATTATGAGGAACGCCATGGAAATTCATCTCCTAGGAAGATCACTGTGACCTTATTAACTTTCAATTGAAGGGAGAAAAAAATCTGAAAAGTGTATATGTTCATAGCATCTGAGTATCTATAATTATAAGACTACTGTAAAATGTGGAAATGTCTGTTAATTTAGTATAAATAATTAAATCTAACTTAATATCTATTTCTGTTAAAATATTGTACAAAAGCTATTTTAAAAATGAAAAATAAGGAAGAACATTGTTGAGAATTTTAAAAGGGTATTTTCAAAATTACTTTCTTGTATGCAGGAGGGCCTAATACCAATAGTGTTATATGAGTGGCACGTATTTTTTGTTTAGGAAAAGAAGAGCAAAATGACAACTTTAATAGTTGACATTTCGATATTTTATTCCGTAAACATGCATATCTCTGAAATACAGGCCAGTTCCATATTTGGTACACAGTTTACAAACTGATGGCTCCCAGTATTGGAAAGGAAACATTCTATATTGGAAATAATGAGAAGTGATTGGTTACCAATGTGGTACTTGTGTAATTGTAGCCCAAGGTGGTTTTGACCACATGTGTTTTTTTTCCTGCTGACTTTAGTAGCAGACTTTCTTGCTGACTTGTCCGTCATAGGATTCTATATTGTTGAACTGGAAAGTATAGCATTTAGAACGTAATTTATTCACAATAAATATTACTGACCCATGTACCAGACCTGTTGACTTGGCTCGAGGAGTGTTTTCCTTCTTTCTGAGGAAGTTAAGTCTGAATTTGAGCCTGGAGTCAGGAATGAACATTCCTTGCTTTAAGGAAATAATAGTTAAGATGATTGTAGTTAGTTAACACTGGTTTTTGAGTCAGACAGTCCAATTACAGCTCAGGCTCTATCTAATTGTATGACATTTAATTGTATGACATCAGGTAAACCACTTACTCTCCCTGCATTTTTGTTTGCTTGTTTTAAAATACATAATTCTTACATCTCAGGGTTGTTGTTGAGATTAATAAGACTGTGTACAGAGCCTGAGCAAGAGTGAGACCCTATCTCTAAAAATAGCCAGGCCTGTGATCCCAGCTGCTGGGGAGGTTGAGGCAAGAGAATCACTTGAGCCTGAGAGTTTGATGCTGTGAACTGTGACATCACGATGCTCTGCCAAGAAAGTGAGACTGTGTCTCAAATAAAAAGCTTAGGGTGATACCTAGAACGTAACAAATGATCACAAAGGGTAGCTGTTACTCTGAATTCCTCATTTAAGTGAAAACATTTGTATAATGAGATGCTAAAATGTACTAAGATTTTTTAATTGATTTTTCTGCCAAATAAACTTTATAAAAGTAAATTATATGGGCTCTAGAATAAATGATCTATCACTTAAATGCTGAGAATTCTAAACTCTCTTTTGTTGATTCCCAGGGGGAGATTTTGCATCATAGAATTGGCGATAGTCTGTGGATTGGTTTGTGTGTGTGTGTGTACTTTTACACAGGTTCATATGCTACTTCATTAAGACTTTTTTTTTCTTTTTGAAAGAGAGTCTCACTGTGTTGCCCAGCGTTGCCTGAGCCTAGCTCACAGTAATCTCAAACTCCTGGGCTTAAGAGATCCTCCTACCTCAGCCTCTGAAGTAGCAGGGCCTATAGGTGCACACCACCCTGCATGGTTAATTTTTTCTATTTTTAGTAGAGAGAGGGTTTTTTGCTCTTGCTCAGGCTGGTCTTATACCACTGAACTCAATGGATCCTCCTGCCTTGGCCTCCCAGAATGCTAGGTTTACACATATGAGCCACTGCACCTGGTCTCATTAAACGATTTTCTTTTCTCCAAATTAATTAGTTTTGTTATATTCTCCTAGACTATACTCAAGAGAAATCATTAGGTCAATGGGCAAAGAAGATTGGAGAATTTCAAGTTATTTTCCTTAATTAAATTGAACATAGTTATTGAAAACTAATTTTTGAATCCTTAGTCATGTTAAGTGACGTGAGTTTATGAGAGATTTTGAATTCTTAGCAGTATATTATTTGCATATTCATATCTACTGCATATTGCTTTTATTTTGGATGTTTTTTTTTACATCATTAACACTTACCAGTTAAACAGCTTCTTTTAAATTTATAAGAACCTCTTATAATGTAAAAAGAGCTCAAATTCTGTACTGCTTTTCAGAACCTTTACTGATTTTGCTGTTATTAAAAGCAGGTATTGTAATAATTTATCTTTGAAGACTGTGATTAGTTAGTAGGCCATGATATATCAGTAACAGTGAAGTTTTGATATGAAAAATTAAGCAGCGGATAACAGTTTTCTAAAAAGTAAAAGGTGTAATCCTAGCATTCTGGGAGGCCTAGGTGAATGGATTGCCTGAGTTTAGGAGTTTAGGTGCTTGAGCATGAGCAAGACACCCATCTCTAAAAATAGCTGGTCATTGTGGTGGGCACCTGTAGTCCCAGCTACTCGGGAGGCTGAGGCAAGAGGATCACGTGAGCCCAAGAGTTTGAGGTTACTGTGAGCTGTGACACCACAACACCGTACTGACAGTGACAAAGAGAGACTCTGTCTCAAAAACAGAAAACAAAAAAGTAAAATGTTTGCCTAAATGAAATATATTTCAATTCCCTTTGACATAACTTCTGTACATCATTAATGGTTTTAAGCACATTTTATGTGGAGACGTATAATGTCCAGTTATTTTTCATAGTATAAGTGTGAAATAGAGACTTTACTATCTTAGCAAATGATAAAAGAGAGGATGGCAATAAGCAATGAATGTTGCTTTTAAGCAGAGAAGTTAAGGGGAAGAAAAAGTTTGCAACCATCGCAGAAGAAATGCATAGTGGGTGGCACCTGTGGTTCAGTGGGTAGGGCTCAGGCCCCATATATCGAGGGAGGTGGGTTCAAACCTGGCCCCGGCCAAACTGCAACAACAAAAAAAATAGCCGGCATTGTGGGGGCACCTGTAGTCCCAGCTACTTGGGAGGCTGAAGCAAGAGATTCGCCTAAGTCTAGGAGTTGGAGGTTGCTGTGAGCTGTGACACCACGGTGCTCTACCCACGGCGATAAAGTGAGACTCTGTCTCTACCAAAAAAAAATAGAGAGAAATGTATAGAAATTATACGTTAATATGTATATACATATACACAGATGGTATGGATGTCAGGCAGGCATTATTTCATTTGGGTTGATTATATGTATGATAACCCCTTGGAGAGCGATTGGAAATGACAAGAATAACCAAAGCTGCTTGTCAAGACTGCCCCAGTGTCATGGATGATGGACAGAAGATGTAGCATCCCTGTGTCACACGTGAAGGATAGTTTATGACTCACAGCAGCAGAATTGCCAGAGTATCAGCATTTGCACTGGTTCCTAGAACTTCATTTCTCACAGAACAATGTAAAAAGGGCCAGATGCTGCCCATACCCGTAGTGAGATGCATGGCAGAATTGGAACTTTGATTTTAGGGAACGCAGATCCTTTAAAATGAACTTGTTTGGCCTCTGTCCTAGAAGGAGATGTTATCCTTATTAAACTCAGAAATAAACAAACATGCCCATTTTTTTCTAGAGGAGGAGGACTTTTTTCCCATGGCCGCGAGCTATACAAAATCCTTGAAAAGCTGTTCCAGAACAAGTGAGTCATTTCACTGGCACGCTTCGGAAACTCTCAGGACCTGTTACCTGAGCCACAAATAATAAATTTGTAATAAATCAACTCTTCACCTTTTGCTACATTTACTTTTTCTTTCTCTTCTCTTTAACCGTAAATAGTCAATGATTTTAGATCTGAGTGTGATTTGGTATGCCTATGGGTGTTGGTTACTTCAGTCATTGCCCAGTTTTATTTGGCATATCAGACTGTCTCCTGATTGCTTATTTCCATTAGAATTCCACCTTGTGTACCATGTCAATCCCATCAAGATAGAAAATTGCCTTTGGCTAAGTGGAGGAGTAATGTCATCCTGTACTGGAAAACAGGTACTGAACAAATGTTTGTTATGTAACAGTGTGTGGGCACACACGTGCATGTGTGTATGTGAATAACAAATGGATAATACTTTTGTTAGTTTCAAGTTTTTGTATCTGTTGGGCAGGATTTCTGCAGCTTCTCAAATTGAGCATATCTAAAAGGAAACTCTTAATCCTTCCCTTGGCCATCTGGTCCATCTGTTTTCTTATTGCTGTTAACAGTGCTGTTTTATGGTAAACCAATTTTAACATTCTAGAACTTCATTTTTTCTCTAATCACTTGCCACTATAATATATCTTTGTGGTGTTTATTCTGTATTTTGTAGATAGTTCACAGGAAGGCTGGCTTCACATCTCTTCTATAAAAATATGATCATTCTTATACATGGATATATAAAACATAAATATTTAGTTCCAATATTAAACTTCCTAAAATGTTATCACAAGAATGGATAATATGTTCTTTTATAGTAATTACTATCTATTTTCTTCCCTGTCCTTATTTCTGTTCAACCCTGGAAGGGAAAAGGTATAAACAGTGAATTTATGGTGTGTTTTGAAATCTGTGATAAATTTCAACACAGAACAGCATCCTGAAGGCATTAATGAACTGAAAACAATTCAGAGGAAAAGGAAGTCTTTACTGGCATATTTGATATTAAAGTGTTTTGTGGGTTTTTTTGAGATAGAGTCTGACTTTGCCGCCCTTGGTAGAGTGCAGTGACGTCATCACAGCTCACAGCAACCTCAAACCCTTGGGTTTAAGCGATTCTCTTGCCTCAGCCTCCCAAGTAACTTGGACTATAGGTGCCTACAATACCTGGCTATTTTTTTTGTTGCAGTTTTCATCGTTGTTTAGCAGGTTCAGGCTGGTTTGAACCTGCCTGCCTCGGTGTTTGTGGTCTGTGCCCTAACCACTGAGCTAGGGGTGCTGAGCCATTGTTATTAAAGTTTGGTTGATCATATAACGATACCTACTGAGTTTGACATTTGAAAATGAAAAAGAAATTTATGTTACCATGAGAATTTAAGTACCTTTAATGGAAAGGGCACTTAGTATAGGTTAAATAAGTTGTTTATATCCTGTGGCTCAGTGGGTAGGGCACCGGCCCCATATACTGAGGGTGGTGGGTTCAAACCCGGCCCTGGCCAAACTGCAACAAAAAAATAGCCGAGCATTGTGGCGGGCGCCTGTAGTCCCAGCTACTCTGGAGGCTGAGGCAAGAGAATCGCCTGAGCCCAGGAGTTGGAGGGTGCTATGAGCTGTGTGACACCGAGGATGATAAAATGAGACTCTGTCTCTACAAAGAAAAAAAAAATTTGGAATCTGTTTGCTATTCATATAAAATGTTAAATGGAAAGAAATACTGTAATATAACCTAATGAATTTAACAAACTTGGGAGTTGAAAATAAGATTTAAATTATATCAGGAATGAAAAATAAACCAAGTAATAATACAGCCGACAGGATGCTCGGCACGCCACTTAGATTATTACAGTGGATTGAATGTTTGTCTCTCCCTCCAGATCGATAGGTTGAAATCCTAACTTTGAGTATGGAAGTAACAGGAGATGGGGCCTTCAGAGGTCGATTAGATGCTTAGGGTGAAGGGCTCCTGAATGAGATCAGTGCCCTTATTAAAGGAACCCCACAGAGCTTTCTCCTTCTCATTCCTCCACCTGACAGATACAGGGGTAAGATCAGAATCTGCAACTCTGAGAAGAGCCCATGCTGAACCTGACCATTCTGGTGCTCTGACCCTAGACTTCCAGCCTCCAGAATAGTTGAGAAATAAATTTCTCTGATTCAAACCTCCTTCCCCTAAGTCAGTAACAGGCATAAAATCTTTACGTCTTTGCATGGTAGACTGTTGTGGTCGACGAGTTTGTTTGTCTAACTTTTGACTCTGGTAACAGTACTGTGACTTGGTTTAATTATTGGGAAAAGCTGGGTCACTTGTCAGCCCCAAGCAATAATTTTTATTAGAGATCATTGTGATTATTCTATTATCTTGCAAATTATTGTTTTCAGAGTGAGTGTATGATATAGTATATGGGACTTTTGAAAACTTTTTTTCTTTCTTATAAAGTATTCAAGGAAGGGAAATTTTTTTCCTTCCTATCTTTGGGTGTGTATATGACAGTGTGATTTTTGAGTTGCTGAAGCCCTTTCGTAACCATGAAAATCCAAGTCTGAGGGCAAAACCAGAGTAGAAAAATGGAAAGAACATGGGTACTTGATGACAGGACTTAGCTAGCCTGGTAATTGCTCTAACTCTAGACTCCTTACGTGAGTTAGCAACCTTCTTTATTGTTTAGGACATTTCAAATTGGATTTCTGAGTTTTTTTTTTTTTTAAATCTAAAAACATTTTACTAAAGGAAGTCTCGTTGAACTTGTTAAATATTTTGCCCACGATTGTATACCATTTACATTCACAGTCTTTCTCCAAATTCTCCTCTGTTTTAATAAGTAGCAATATAATACTATTTGCAAATTAGGTGTTAAATAGCAGTAGAGTAGTGGTCCTCAGTCTGTGGTCACGACCCCTTTGTAACAATGAAAATACATTGCGGCATTGGGAAGGTTGAGAAGCACTGCAGTAGAGGATTTGTTAGGTATATATAGCCCTTCCTGATCCTTGAATCTAAGTGATCAGTATTCGAAAACATCTGCGTAGGCTGGGTGCGGGGGCTCACACCTATAAACTAGCACTCTGGGGAGGCTGAGGGATGGCTTGAGCGCAGGAGTTTGAAACTAGCCTGACCCAGGGTGAGACCTCATCTCTACTAAAAAATAGAAAAAATTAGTTGGGTGTTGTGGCAGGCACCTGTAGTCCAAGCTATTTGGGAGGCTAAGGCCAGAGGATCACTTGAATGTAGTAGTTTGAGGTTGCTGTGAGCTAGGCACATGAGCTAGGTTGAGGCCATGACACTACAGACTAGGTAAGAGTGAAATTCTCAAAGGGGGGAAAAAATCAGTGTGTGTTTGGAAGTGAATTTTTCCATGTGTTCCTTTTATTGAAATAAATAACTTTTTATTGTATGAATTAAAGTTCTGTTATTAAACATTATGTGAGCCAAAAGATTTTTGGAAAAAGATTGCGAATAAATTTAATGTGTCCTTTAAAAGCTGTTAGCCCAAAGAAAGAGTGGAATAGTAGGTTATGCCTTAGTATTTGATGGTTTTCTACGGGAATACTTTCTTTTTTTAAAGAACTAGCGTGATAGTAGTCAATGCTGTTAAAAGTATTTATTTCCTTTTTTCAGTGTGTGCTTTTAATAGATTGGAACGTGGTTTCATTTTGTTTTTTTTATTTTTTTTATAATTTTATTGAATCATAATGTGTACATCGGTGCAATGATAGGGCACAATGTGCTTCATATACAATCAGAAATATTTTGATCGTACTGTTACAGATAGCCTTCATGGCATTTTCTTGCTTTCAATACATTTTGTACCTTCTTTGCTGGATGTGGGTATTTTTCAGAGTTCAGTTCATCT
>CAUYON010096340.1:0-34204 GCA_963573935.1 Arctocebus calabarensis
CAGCAACCTCCAGCTCTTGGGCTTAAGCGATTCTCTTGCCTCAGCCTCCCTAGTAGCTGGGACTACAGGCGCCCGCCACAGCGCCCGGCTATTTTTTTGTTTTACAGTTCGGCCGAGGCCGGGCTTGAACCCGCCACCTTCAATATATGGGGCCGGCACCCTACTCGCTGAGCCACAGGAGCCACCCTAGCTGTACCTTTTGATACTTAGAATTTTTAAATTTCTGTAAAGTAGATTTTATAGAATGTAATGTGTTCGCTGCCTTTGTGAAGTGGTATATAATTGTATAATGTCTGTGTGTAAACTGAATGCTTGGGCTTTCAATATAGTATTCATATAAAGCAATAAATATATTAATGTTATAAAAAAAAAACAAGTAATGGCTCATCGAGTAGGGCGCCGGCCCCATATACCAAAAGAGGCAGGTTCAAACCCAGCCTCAGCAGAACTGCAAAACAGAAAAATAGCTGGGCGTTGTGGCGGGCGCCTCTAGTCCCAGCTACTCGGGAAGCTGAGGCAAGAGAATCTCCTAAGCCCAGGAGTTGGAGGTTGCTGTGAGCTGTGTGACGCCATGGCACTCTACCAAGGGCGATAAAGTGAGACTCTGTCTCTACAAAAAAAAAAAAAAAGTAATACAGGGGGCTGCACCTGTGGCCCAGTGGGTAGGGCGCCAGCCCCATATACCGAGGATGGTGGGTTCAAACCCAGCACTGGCCAAACTGAAACAAAAAAATAGCCGAGTGTTGTGATAGGCACCTGTAGTCCCAGCTACTCAGGAGGCTGAGGTAAGATAATCTCCTAAACCCAGGAATTGGAGGTTGCTGTGAGCTATGTGACGCCATGGCACTCTACCAAGGGCGACAAAGTGAGACTTTGTCTCTACCAAAAAAAAAAAGTAATATAGGATAGGCGCAGTGGCTCAAGCCTATAATCCCAGCACTCTGGAAGGCTGAGGCAGGTGGATTGCTTGAGCTCACAGATTCAAGACCAGCCTGAGCAAGAGCGAGATGCCATCTCTACTAAAAATAGAAAAACTAAGTCAAGAGAATCACTTGAGCCCAAGAGTTTGAGATTGCTGTGAGCTATGATGCCACAGCACTCTACCAAGGGCGACAGCTTGAGACTTTGTCTCAAAATAAATAAATAAATAACTAAAAAAAAAAAATTAACTAACTAAATAGTAATGAACTTGGAGGCTGAGATGGGAGGATCACATTAGCTGAGGAGGTAGAGTACAGCCTAAGCAAGGGCAAGACCCTGTCTCTACTAAAACTAGACAAATTTGTGGCAGATGTCTGTAGTCCCAACTACTTGGGTAGCTGAGGCAGGAGGATCTCTTGAGCCTTGGAGCCTGAGGTTGCTGTGAGCTGTGACACCATGGAATTCTACCAAGGCCAAAGAGTCAGACTCTGTCTCAAAAAAAAAAAAAAAAAAAGTAATACATTTATTTTAATGGGAAAAAAGGTCTACAAAAAGGATAAAATAATCTCCACCAGGGATAAAGAATGGCTTTAAACACTTTTGTGTTTACCTTTCTTTCAATTTATATAATTAATATATTTATAGGTGAATTTTTTCAAAAGATGAAATTGTTAACATTCCTACTGCTTTGCCCAATCAATGCAGCACAGATATTATTTCATATCACTAGTAATTTACATCATTTAAAATACCTACATCACATTCTAATTAGATATAATTTACTTAACATAATTCTCATGCTGAAAACCTAGATTGAACCCAACCTTTTCACCATTTAAATAACACTGTTGACATATAGTCCAAGCTACTTGGGAGGCTGAGGCAAGAGAATTAAGCACAAGAGTTTGAGGTTGCTGTGAGCTGTGACACCATAGCACTCTACTGAGGGCGACATAGTGAGACTCTGTCTCAAATAAATAAATAAATAAAACAACACTGACAAAGACCAGTGTAGCCCACGCCAAGCACATTGCATTCGTCAAACTTTTTCCTAATAACAACTGTAAGGTAGGATGGTTGGCTCAGTCCATATACAGTTTGAGACTCATGTGTTTTTGTTTTTGTTTTTGTTTTTTTTTTTTGTAGAGACAGAGTCTCATTATATCGCCCTCGGTAGAGTGCAGTGGTGTCACACAGCTCATGCACCCTCCACCTCCTGGGCTTAGGTGATTCTCCTGCCTCAGCCTCCCTCCACAATGCCCAGCTACTTCTTTTGTTTTTTGCAGTTTGGCTGAGACCAGGTTTGGACCCGCCACCCTTGGTATATAGGGCCGGTGCCCTACCCACTGAACCACAGGTGCCACCCCAAGACTAATGTTTTCTTTTACCTACATTACACTGACCTTCAAAATGTAAGGAATATTTGTAAAGGTCGATATCACAGATCTACTCCATTTCTTGTAATTATATCATCTCTGCACCTGTCCAGGTACCAAAAACTACTGCCCAAAGCACTTACTGTTGGGATGAAACATCTCACAGGTAAACCTCATCTTTGGGGGACTTAATGGGTAATCAAGTGGGAAACTCAGAATGGCAGGAAAAACACCAAACTCAAAACAGGTGTCTTCTGGGCCCCTAAAAGATATAAAAATATATAGTCAGAACTTAAAGCACATTTTTCAATATCTCCCACAATTCGGAAACCAGCTAAGGAAATTTTTACTGCTTTTCATATGCACATGAAAAGATTATCTATTTTAAATAATAACAAATTGTTTTTTTCTGAATGGAAAACAATCTCATTCTCTCATTTCAATTTGATTTAAAGCCTAGGTACACACAACACAGGCTGAACTGCAGCCAGAGTTCTACACGGATAGAGATAAGAGTCAGCAGTGAATATATGATCAGAGAAAAGATATAAAGCCCCATGGCAAGATCCTGGGAACCGAGTTTTTCTGTAGATGTGGTAAATTACACTTTGAGATAAAGCACATGTCACAGCAAGATTCTATTGCACTTCAATAAATGAGGGACTAAAAGTTGCATTTCAAAGGCTACTTTTTGGTTTTAAACATCCTTCAGAAGTCATTTCTTTTTCTTTTGAGGCAGTTTCAAGTTCCATGGTGTCACAGCTCACAGCAACTTCAGACTCCTGGGCTCAAGCGATTATCTTTTGCCTCAGCCTCCTGAGTAGCTGGGGTTACAGGCGCCCACCACAACACCCAGCTGTTTTTAGAGGTGGGGTCCTGCTCAGAAGTGATTTTTGTAACCCTCAAGAAACAGAGAAAGAGCACACATGAGCTCATGTACGTGTACCCACTGTGAAAGGGCAGGCGCACACAGGCGCCATGACCTAGACCCCATGGGAGCAGCTCTCCACTACCAGCATGAACACACACACACCTTCCAGATAGACCAACAATTTCAGAAGTTCTGTTCAAATGCTAAGACCGAACAGGCATAACCACCACCACCTCAGGAGGGCAGTGGGAGGGGATGAGAGCAGCCATCCAGCCCCACCTTCTCAGGAGAGACAGACACCCCCAACATTGTTAGTAATATACATCACAGTAGTTTTCAAAGATCTTGGATAATATTAGGTGAATTTAATAAGAAACAACTTCGGAATGACGGCTATGAACACTGAAAACAACAGAAATTACTCTGGGCATGAACAATGACATCAGTAAATAAGAAAACCTCATCTGCTCATTCGAGTGAGAACAAGTGCCTTCATCCACGGTCACTGCTCAGGCAGACAACAGCTCTGCAGGGGCCTACACCAAGAAAACCAGGGGACCACAGGACAGTCACACTAGACCTGCTGCCTTCCCAGTAAATCCAGGAGAGGGCACAGAAAACAATAATGAAAATATATTTACTCTGAAACTTCATTAAAAAATGGAATAAAATACAAATTTGTTTTAAAATCTTGATAATAAATCACTTTGGTTCAGTGTAATACAAACATTGACGTGAAAATATCAGAAGAAATATTTATCTTCACAATTAAAGGAAAAAGAGAAAAAAAGAAAGAAACCTGAACAAAGAGCTCCAACATGCACTTGGTGGTGACACTCAAGAGGGGCTGTCAAGGGCAGTGACGCCAACAGGTGCCAGAACGCCCCAGGCTGGTCTGTGGGAAATATTCAAAATGAGAACAATGTGGTAACTGTTGCATGGAGCCAAATTGTTTTCAATCTACTAGACAGATCTTGATTCTGAAAACTGTGTCCTTGCTACTTTTTGGACAGTGAATAACTACTTTGTTTGGAAGGGAGGAACGTTCCCATCTTGAGGGCAGAGCCCTGGCTACCAGCACAGCAGCAAAGTGGCACAAGGTGCTGCAGAGGGTAGATCCAGGCAACAGCCCATGGCCACCCAGTGGCCTGGGGCACTCGGGATGCCTGCACCTGCACCCACCGGACTGCATGTCCTAACACCCCTGCCCCTGACACAGGTACCCTGCAGATGTGAGAGGCCTTTGATCACCTTAACTCTCTCATCCTGTGAAAGAGCTCAGCCGCTCCTTCCACACCCCACAGACCTCTGATGAGAGGGCAGCAGGACTGCATTTCCACTCTATTGTTAAAGCTAGAAAATCTAAAGATGAGATGACTTAGTCGAGGTCCCCCGTGGATTTAGTACTGGAGCTAAGAACAAAACACAGCTTCAACTGCTCTGTTACAAAGTTGGGCACATAAAGATACTATCTTTGAATGTAGCACTATTCATGCCAGAAATGCTTGCCAACACCTCAATACTTCTGGCAGCTCTGAGTCTAGAATAAGAAAAAAAGTCTGGTAGTGCTTTTGGAATGAGCTGAATGGAATTTGCTTAATACTTTGATAACAGTTCTTTGTTCCTCAGAATAAGGCCTTCTTTAAGATCCTATTTTAAAAAATCCACTGCGTCACTGGTAGCCTCAGAAGCATGACCAAACATTTCCTAAAGTGCGCCCACATCTCAGTTATCAAAGCTATGCAGAGACGCTCTGGTTCACGACTGGCTGGAAACTGGGGTTTCTTTCTCCTTTCCAGCATGCCATGGTGCTCAGGCAAGTCCCCAGGCGGGCAGGGCATGCCTCTGCCTCCCCGGAAACCACCACCGAGAGAGAGCAAATTCCTGAACCGAGAGAGGGTGACATCGTCAGCACTGTTTTAGTTTTGCTGCCACACTCCCAGACAACCTCACCTGTCTTTCACCAAAGATGACCTCACCTCAAAATCTTCAAAAAAAAAAAAAAAAAAAACGAGGAAATAAAACAAATTTATCTAGAGCAAATATAAATTTTTCAAAGCCTGTAAATTACTTTCCATGTTATTGATTAAAATAACATCACACGTTATTTCAGAGCTGAGACGAGCACTGAGCACAGCAGCATGACCACACCAGCTCACCCCGACCTCCTGTCTTGTAGTAAGATGGATGCAGAACCAAATACCAAGAGCAACACCATGATCCACACCTGACCTGTCAGCCATTCTCATTCCTCAACAAAGGACAACAGCTTCCTACCTCATCCCCCAGATCTGCTCCACACCTTCAATCACGCACCAGTGGCTCAGAAAGCTGAGGAAAATCGGAGCTGTGCTCATCAGTCTTTCCACATTATCCCCGTGTAAAGGTTCTTGGCTTGTGATCTAACACTTCTCACTTTCTAGATAACAGAAGGAGCACACAGGCCTGTGTACTGAAAGAAGCAGGAAGGTCAGAGGCTCATCAAGGAACCAGGGCACGGTTGGGTGAAACTGAGCCACGTGCCACCAGGCAAGTTCCTGCACCCGCACCTGCACCTCACGGCAGCTGGTAGCTGCAGCATGAGGACAAAACATCTCCACCATACACAGGGCAAGGTGTTAAAATCATGGACAATGCAAAGCCAGCCATTAGCATCTAAAACCTGATTTCTGAGCTGATTTCTACAGGACGGTCATTCTCCGTAAGTTAGAACCACATGAAACAGAAGAAAGAAAGGCACTAATACATAAATACCCCACCCCATATGAAGCCTCCACTCTGGGGGAAGGGGACCCTGTGTAATCCAGAGTCCACAGAGAGGACCGCAGCAGGGAGGGCCTCGGACCATGCAATGTCAGAGCTGGGCATGTCTCCTTCCTTCAACCTTGGACCTGAAGTGCAGCAAGAGCTTCTTGCCAATGCTCCCACCTCACTAATGCCTAGGGCAGAGCGACCAAGGTGGGCAATGCACACAGCTCCCATGATGGGCACACGAGCAGTCAGAGGACACTGGCATTAACTGGGCCCCAGATGCAGACCCAGCAAAGGCTAAAGGAGCACGGGCAGGCACTGGCACTGCAAAATTCTGAGAGCAGCCGCGCGTGCTTAGAGGGTCGGGTTTTTAAGGCTTGGTCTGCATCCTGGTTGGAAAGCAGGCTGTCCAGGTGTATCTGGGTAGGGTAGCAAGCAAGCATTGTACAGAAGCAGAACTTTGCAGTTAGTCATACATCTTTGTTTTAATATTTTCCCCCATACATCTCAGTTTCAGTACTTTCCCCACCTGGTATTATTTAAAAGTCAGTCTGGGAACAATTGGTACCTCCTGGTCTGTTTCCCAGGGAGTTAGCCAAGCAAGAAACTTGGAGTGAACTAGAAGCAAGAAATTAATTAGTACTTTCTCATCTACCTGGGGAGTGAACTAGACTTATTTAATTTTTTTTGAAAGCTTGCAGTCTGGAAATTTGCCAGGAGTTAACTGGTATTTTTCCATTATAGCCTAGGCCTGATACCTTACTGTCTTAGCTTGGGCCCACTAGGCCTCACACCATGGCATAGCCCTGTCTCTGGGACAGACAGGGACACCCTTGTGTTTGTTTCCTTTCTTTGTGACTGTTTTCTAAGTACCCCATGTGATTCTCATATAAACCAGCAATGCTAAGAACCAGAGGCATCCTCCAGACATAGTAACAAATATAGGTTTTGTTCCCTGTAAGTATCTTTAAGATTATCTATTCAAAAGGAGTCCAGAGCAACATCTTATTTATTTCTGAAATAAATATTTCTAAAAAATTTTAAATGTATCTGGACTATATTTAAAGTACACTAGAAAAGTTCACTACATTTAAAAACTTTGTAGTAAATTCTAGAGTAGACACTTTTATAACACAAACTTTGACCTTATTTAATATACATGCAGGTTGGAAAACATTCAAATATAAACGTATATAAAATAAAAAGCAACTCATTTCCACACTGCCTTTCCTGAAATCACCTGACATGACCACTGTTAACAGCTGTTGTGCCAGATTTTCCCCATGTGTATAAACTCACATACCCTCACCCAGAAAGCTGGATTTTTTGAAATTAAAATGTATTATGCCATTGCTAAGAACTTTTAAACATCTAAATAAATGATAAGACAATCCATGTTCATGGATTAGAGTGCTCAATATTGTCAAGACAGCAATATTCTTCAAATGGATCTAAATATTCAATGCAATCTCCATCAAAATCCCAGCAGGCATTTGTACAGATATTGACAAGCTGGGGTTTTTTCTGAGATACAGTCTCAAGCTGTCACCCTGGTGTCACAGCTCACAGCAACCTCAAACTCTTGGGCTCAAGTGATTTTCTTGCCTCAGCCTCCCAAGTAGCTAGGACTATAGGTGCCCACCACATGCCTGGCTATTTTTTGTTGCAGTTGTCATTGTTGTTTACCTGGCCCAAGCCAGGTTTGAACCCACCACCCTCGGTGTATGTGGCTGGCGCTGTAACCACCGTGCTATGGGTGCCCAGCCTGACAAGCTGATCTTAAAATACATATGGAAACGCAAAGGACCCAGAAAAGCTAAATAATCTTGAAAAACAAAGTTGGAGGACTTACATTTCCCCATTTTAAGATTTACTGTAAAGGTACAATAATCAAGGCAGTGGGGCAATGGCACAGATTAATGAAACAGAGGCTAAAAAGAAGCCCCTGCATTTATGGTCAATTGATTTTAACAAAGATGTCAAGATTATTCAATATAGAAAGGATCATCTTTTCAACAAATAGTGCAGAGACAACTGGTCTCCACATTAAGCAGGAAAGAGGTTCCTGCCTAATTCAATACATACCTACTCAAAATGCCTAAATTAAAAAAACTTCTAAAAAAGAGAGTGAAAAAACCTTTTTGACCTTTGGTTATATATGACACTAAAAGCATGATCCATGTAAGAAAAAAACTGCAAAACTGCACTTCATCATAATTAGCTTCAAAAGACCAGTGAGCCTCCTTGCCTCTTCTTTGTCTTGACAATAGGGGCCCATTTGCTGTCTGTGGCAAATGTATCTTGCTTCCTAGGCCTATCCCTTGCTGTTACTCTATAGATTTATCTTTCTCTTTCTCAATAAACTTTGTTTCATGCTTGCCTTAAAAAAAACGAAAACAAAGAAACTTCATTAAGAAAACAAAAAGCGGGCAGTGCCTGTGGCTCAGCGAGTAGGGCACTGACTCTATATACCAAGGGCTGCAGGTTCAAACCCGGCCCCGGCCGAACTGCATCAAAAAAATTAGCCGAGGCTCAGCGCCTGTGGCTCAACGGGCTAAGGCGCCAGCCACGTACACCTGAGCTGGCGGGTTCGAATCCAGCCCGGGCCCACAACAATGACGGCTGCAACCAAAGAATGGCCAGGCGTTGTGGCGGGCGCCTGTAGTCCCAGCTACTTGGGAGGCGGAGGCAAGAGACTCGCTTGAGCCCAGGAATTGGAGGTTGCTATGAGCTGGGATGCCACGGCACTCTATCCAGGGTGACAGCTTGAGGCTCTGTCTCAAAAAAAAAGAAAAAAAAGAATTTCATGTTCCGGCTTGGCATCTGTGGCTCAACAGGCTAAGGCGCCAGCCACGTTCACCTGAACTGGCGGGTTCGAATCCAGCCCAGGCCGCCAAACAACAATGACGGCTGCAACCAAAAAATGTCCAGGCATTGTAGTGGGCGCCTGTAATCCCACCTCCTCAGGAGGCTGAGGCAAGAGAATCGCCTAAACCCAGGAGCTGGAGGTTGCTGTGAGCTATGATTCCATTGTACTCTAGAGGGTGATAAAGTGAAGACTCTGTCTCTACAAAAAAAAAAAAAAAAGTCCTGGCTCAGTGCCTGTGACTTAATGGGTTAAGGCGCCAGCCACGTACACCTGAGCTGGTGGGTTCGAATCCAGCCCGGCCCGCCAAAACAATGACGGCAGCAACCAAAAAATGGCCAGGCGTTGTGGCAGGCGCCTGTCATCCCAGCTACTTAGGAGGCGGAGGCAAGAGACTCACTTGAGCCCAGGAATTGGAGGTTGCTGTGAGCTGTGATGCGACGGCACTCTATCCAGGGTGACAGCTTGAGGCTCTGTCTCAAAAAAAAAAAAAAAAAAAAAAAAATTCCATGTTCTGGTCAGTACCTGTGGCTCGGTGGGTAGGGCGCCAGCCCCATATACAGAGGGTGGCAGGTTCAAACCCAGCCCCAGCCAAACTTTCGTAAAAAATAGGCGTTGTGGCGGACATCTATAGTCCCAGCTACTGGGGAGGCTGAGGTAGGAGAGTCTCCTGAGCCCAGGATTTGGAGGTTGCTGTGGGCTGAGTTGCTTTGGCACTCTACTGAGGGCGATAAAGGGAGACTCTGTCTTTAAAAAAAAAAAGAATTCTATGTTTTCAGCTGGGCGCAGTGACTCACACCTGTAATCTCAGCACTCTGGGAGGCTGAGGCAGGTGGATTGCCTGAGCTAGAGAGAGAGAGAGAGAGAGAGAGAGAGAGAGAGAGAGAGAGACCGACCCTGTGTCTAAAAATAGCTGGGTGTTGTGGCGGATGCCTATAGTCCCAGCTATTTGGGAGACTGAGGCAAGAGAATTGCTTGAGTACAAGAGTCTACTGTAAGCTGTGACACCATTGCACTCTACCAAGGGGCAACAAAGTGAGACTCTGTCTCAAAAAAATAAATAAAAATAAGAATTCCATGTTCTCTACTTCCTCACCAGTGTATGAGATCACATATTTATTTTTTATAGGTGTGGTCTTACTCTGTTTCCCAGGCTAAATGCAGTGGCACAATTCTCGGTCACTATACCCTGGAACTTCTGGGCTCAAATGATTTTCCCACCTTAGCTTCTCAAGTAGCTGGCACTACAGGTGCATACTACTACACCCAGCTTATTTAATTTTAATTTTTAAAATTTTTGTAGAAAGAGAGTCTCACTATGTTGCCAAGGTTGGTCTTGAACTGGTCTCAATGGTCCTCTTGCCTCAGCCTCTCCTGCTGAGATTACAGGTGTGAGCAACTGCACCCAGCCAGAAAAGCACATTTAGACACACAGTTACTCAACCTTCTTTTTTTTTTTGACACAGAGTCTCACTTTGTCACCCTCAGTAGAGTGCTGTGGCGTCACTGCTCACAGCAACCTCCACCTCCTGGGCTTAGGCGATTCTCCTGCCTTAGCATCCAAAGTAGCTGGGACTACAGGCACCTACCACAACGCCTGGCTGTTTTTTGTTGCAGTTGTCATTGTTATTTTACCTGGCCCGGGTCTAGTTTGAACCCACCAGCCTCAGTGTATGTGGCGGGCTCTGTAACCACTGTGCCAAGCCCCAACCTTCCTTTTACCTCCCAGGTCAGAGTCTTGCTCAGCCATACCCTCCAGCCTGGACTTAGCTTGGAAAGCAAATCATTTATTAATACAAGAATTTCACTATAATGAACACAATGTTATTTTGCAGGCTCGGCGCCTGTGGCTCAAGCGGCTAAGGTGCCAGCCATGTATACCTGAGCTGACGGATTCGAATCCAGCCGGGGCCTGCCAAACAACAATGACGGCTGTAACCCAAAAATAGCTGGGCATTGTGGCAGGCGCCAGTAGTCCCAACTACTTGGAAGGCGGAGGCAGGAGAATTGCTTGAGCCCAGGAGCTGGAGGTTGCCGTGATGCCACAGCACTCTACCCAGGGTGACAGCTTGAGGCTCTGTCTCAAAAAAAAAAAAAAGTTATTTTGCAAAACAAATTTTTGGCATGTCACTTACTACATTTTCTTTGTTTTCAAATTGAAAATAAAACAAAAAATGTAACTTGCAAGTTTATGTTGTAGTACAGCGTTACTGAAGGACTCACATAGAATATAAATGTTAGCTAGGATACTGTTGGCTACACTGGGACTCTTAGTAATCAACTCTTTCTTTTTTTTTTTTTTTTTTGAGACAGAGCCTCAGCTGTCACCCTGGGTAGAGTGCTGTGACATCACAGCTCACAGCAACCTCCAATTCCTGGGCTGGGCTCAAGCGAGTCTCCTGCCTCTGCCTCCCAAGTAGCTGGGACTACAGGCGCCCACCACAACGCCCGGCCATTTTTTGATTGCACCCGTCATTGTTGTTTGGCGGGCCTGGGCTGGATTCGAACCCGCCAGCACAGGTGTACGTGGCTGGAGCCTTAGCCCGTTGAACCACAGGCGCGGAGCCAGTAATCAACTCTTTTGTCTTTGTTTCTGACTTTCTTTCCTCCACCACACATATGCTCCACAATTTTATTTATAAAACTAATTTAATTCATAAGGTTTATGAAGTTGATATTTTAATAATACTGTGAAATCTAACGAGCATCTGTAGCCACACAGTTGAAAAAGTATGCATTTCACGTGTACCTTTCATTAAATGTGATCCTCTCCCAAATCTTGAGGTAGTTAGCACAACTGTTATTTTCCTTGTTTTATAAATAAGGAAGCAAGGTTAAGAATACAGAGATCTGAGCTTGGATTTGAGCCCACGTTTGTGACTAAAAATCCTATATTCTTTTCACGCTGATGTGCTACCGTTTAAGCCAGAATGTGTTCATCATGTGGTTGAAAGAACAACTCAACTGTTTAGCTTGGAGGTAGAGAGTTTTCGCATGCAAAGAGGAACAGATTTATTTTCTGTTGCTTTAGAAAGTCCTGGAGTAAATGGATCTTCTGTATTATTTTATTTTATTATTTTATTATTTTTTTTTGAGACAGAGCCTCAAGCTGTCACCCTGGATAGAGTGCTGTGGCATCACAGCTCACAGCAACCTCCAATTCCTGGGCTCAAGCCAGTCTCTTGCCTCTGCCTCCCAAGTAGCTGTGATTACAGACGCCCGCCACAATGCCCGGCCGTTTCTGTATTATTATTATTATTTTTTTTTTGAGACAGAGCCTCAAGCTGTCCCCCTGGATAGAGTGCTATGGCATCACAGCTTACAGCAACCTCCAATTCCTGGACTCAAGCGAGTCTCCTGCCTCCGCCTCACAAGTAGCTGGGACTATAGGTGCCGGCCACAATGCCCGGCCATTTTTTGGTTGCAGCTGTCATTGTTGTTTGGTGGGTCCGGCCTGGATTTGAACCCGCCAGCTCAGGTGTACGTGGCTGGCGCCTTAGCCCATTGAGTCACAGGCGCTGAGCCATTTCTGTATTATTTTAAATAAAGTGGAAGTAAAGTATGAATTTGGAATTTATAATATTTTTCTAACACTATTCCTGTACGGATTTTTTTTTTTTTTTAAATTAGAAATGAAAATTGAGAGTATACTGTGATGGTACCTAAGGAGGGGATTTATTGACTAGCCATGAGTGTGAGACTCTCTGCTGGAGGGCTAATGCAGTATTTACTTTCTCACCCAGGATTTATTACCCTTAGAGCCTTTGTATTCCTAGTTGCATGTAATCATGCAGAACGTTGTATTGAGAAAGCTACATGGGTACTACCTTTGCCTGGCCAAAGGAGCTGTATACTGTGTGAGGGGAGAGAGCGTGCTCTGCGGTGGCAAGTTGTGCATCCAAGTCAGAGAATGAGTTCTGAGGAAGGTAGAACTCCGAGTCACCAAACACCTTTGAGGTGAAGTTTCAGCGAGTAGTGAGGGCAAGAAGAAAAAGACCTTTTTTCTCTCAAACAGCTGGTGAATTTTGTTAGTAGTTACTGGTTTCTTTGTCTTTTGTGGGTGCATGGCTCACCCCTGTAATCCCCCTCTTGATTTGGAGATTATGTGGCAACTGCATTGAAAAAGAGATTGTCTCTATCTGAGGGGAACAGGCAAGTGAGAAAGTGAGCCAGGAGAATTCTCAGTGTCTTGGTACAGTATGAATGCTTTTTATGATAAATGAGATTGGGCCGGGAGCAGTGGCTCACACCTGTAATCCTAGCCCAACTATGCCCAGCTGTTTTTGTTGTTGTTGTTGTTTTTTGAGACAGAGTCTCACTATGTTGTCCTCGGTAGAGTGCTATGTCATTACAGCTCACAGCAACCTCAAACACTTGGGCTTAAGCAATCATCTTGCCTTAGCCTCCCAAGTAGCTGGGACTAACAGGTGCCCACCACAATGCCCGGCTATTTTTTGGTTGTAGTTGTCATTGTTGTTTGGAAGGCTCCAGGCTGGGTGGGTTTGAACCCACCAGCTCTGGTGTATATGGCTGGTACCCTATCTGCTGAACTATGGGTGCTGAGCCTGTTTTCTATTTTTATTTTTTGAGACAGAGCCTCAAACTGTCACCCTGGGTAGAGTGCGATGGTAGGTGTGAGCCACCATGCCCAACTGGTTTTTTTGTTGTTGTTGTTTGAGATAGAGTCTCACTATGTTGCCCTCAGTAGAGTGCTGTGTCTTTATAGCTCACAGCAACCTCCAACTCCTGGACTCAAGCGATTCTCCTGCCTCCACTTCCCAAGTAGCTGGGACTACAGGTGCCTGCTACAGCGCCCAGCTATTTTTTGGTTGCAGTCATCATTGTTGTTTGGCAGGCAGCTCAGGTGTATGTGGCTAGAGCCACAGGCGCTAAGCCGTGTTTTTTGATTTTTGAGAGAGAGTCTTGGCTCTGTCACCCCAGGAGAGTGTGGTGGTGTGATCATAGCTCACAGCATCCTAAATTCCTGGGCTCAAGTGGTCCTTTTCCTTCAGCCTCCCAAGTAGTTGGGACTACAGGCAGGCGCCATCACGCTTGGGTCACTTTTCCATTTTTTGTAGAGATGGGGTCTCACTCTTGTTTAGGCTGGTCTCTAATTCCTGAGGTCAAGTGACACTCCCAGTGTGCCTCCCAGAGTGCTAAGATTACGGGTGTGAGTCATCGCTCCTGGCTTTGTTTTTATTTTTAATCGATATATTGTAAGTGTACATACGTTTGGGGCATGTGGCATTTTTTTTTTAAATTTCATATTAATAGAGTGCAAATGATTAGGTTACAGTATTTGCCTTTGTTAGGTAAGGTCTCTGTGGAGGTGTGCCATGTACCCTGACATTGTGCCCTTTAGGTGGGAGCACCCCAGTCTCCTTCCTCCCTCCCTTCTCTCCTCCTCCTTTCCCCAACTTGAATTAAATTGAGTTTTTCTCTTGTGTGGGGATGTAATAGTTCATCTATTGTCTTCATATTGACTACATTGGATACTTTTCCATCCTTGTGATACTTTATTAAAGAAGAATACTCTCTAACTCTATGCAGTTTAATACAAAAGATGTAAAGTCTCCATCTTTTTTGGCTGAATAGTATTCCATGGTATACATATGCCACAGTTTATTAATCCATTCATGGGCTGATGGGCACTTGGGTTGGTTCCACATCTTGGCTATGTGTGATATTTATGTATACAGTGTATAATGATCAAATCAGGGTAATTGGGATAGCATTGCCTCAAACATTTATGTTTGTGTTGGGAACGTTGCAATTCTTCTCCTCGAGCTATTTTGAAATCTATCTATATATAGATTATTGATAATGATAACTTTCCTGATGCCTTCCTTCTGTGTGTATACCCTGGAGTCTATCTTTTACATCTTCTTCTCACTGAGAACTCTTTGACAATAAGAACAATAAGAATTGAGGCATCTGCACATTTCCAAAATCTCTTTCTTCTCTCAGTTTCCACTTAAAATTGGAGGAGATGAAAGAAATTGTGTGTGCCTAAAACTCAGGGTTTCTTATCTGGAATTTCAGTTACTAGGATTCAATCCAGGTTTCTTATTATTCTTTATTATTTGTTTCTAAATGCATGCAAGGATGGGGGTGATCCCTGGGCTTTAAGGCCTGCAGATTTGCCACCGTGTTCTGTGTGTCGGCCAGCAGAGGTTGGCCCTGATGAGCTCTGCCGCGCCCCTCCTTCCTAGGCGGTTCTGCTTGAGCCCCCAGTGAGAGGGTCTGTCCCTTCATTTGCTAGTGTTGACTGCTGTTTGGGAGTCTCTGCATTGCTGGAGTGACACATTTTTTTTTTTTCTTGAGAAAGAGTCTCACTTTGTTACCTCAGTAGAGTGCTGTGGTCTCATAGCTCACAACAACCTCAAACTCTTAGGCTCAGGCCATTCTCTTGCCTCAGCCTGCTGAGTAGCTGGGACTACTACAGGCATCTGTTACAATGCCCGGCTATTTTTTAGAGACTGGCTCTCTTGCTCAGGCTGGTCTCAAACTCCGCAGCTCAGACAATCTGCCCGTCTTGGCCTCCCAGAGTGTTGGGATTACAGGTTTGAACCACTGTGCTCAGCCACTGACATGTTTTCTTCTTTTCCTTCTGCCACTCGTCACCTTTTCCTTCCTCATTTCCTTTTTTTTTTGCAGTTTTTGGCCTGGGCTGGGTTTGAACCCACTACCTCCAGTATATAGAGCCGGCGCCCTACTTGCTGAGCCACAGGTGCCGCCCCTCATTTCATTTTTGAATTAGTGTCTGGAATTGGTCTCTCAGTGGTGACATCACAGGCAGGACACTGACGTTCCTCCGATGGGTGAGGAATTTTCTCTGTGCACTGCCTCTCTATCTTGTGCTTCTTTTTCCTAGATGCGAGCCTCCCAACCTGCTCTGAAAATTGGAAATGAATAGGGCCCATCAGCGCCCCTTGCACACAGAGGGACAGATTGTCCCAGGCTGGGAGCTACATAGTGACAAATGCTTTCATGAGAAAGCTGCTTTCATGAGAGCTGCTGCTATTGGTTAGAGTTTGGAAAGGGGAAGGAAGGGAACAGAAGAGAGGTAGTAATGAGCATTCCTGAGGGAAAGAGGGATGGATGGACACTTTGTCCAGAAGCAGTCAGATACATGTAGATAGTAAATATTTTAGTCATTGCAGGCTTTCTGATCTCTTGCAGTTAATCAACTCTGTCATTGTAGCATAAAATGTGTAAGTGACAATATGTACAGAATGAACAAATATGACCATTTCAATAAAATTTCTGATTTTACATAGTTTCTCGTGTCACAAAATAGCCTTGATTGTTTTTTTCAACCATGTAAAAATGCAAAACTTAGTTTGTGGATGGCATAAGACAAGTAACGGGTGGATTTGGCCTACAGACTCTGATTTGTTGACCCCTGTCATAGAGGAACAAGAAGTAGAAAGGACTGGTTATAAGAGCTGGGAAACCAAGCCAGGGTGTGAAAAAGGAAACCATTTTTGTCATGTAATGAAAATTTTATTTCATTTTTTTTTTGAGACAGAGTCTCACTATGTTGCCCTTGGTAGAGTGCTATGGCGTCACAGTTCACAGCAACCTCAAACTCTTGGGCTTAAGGGATTCTCTTGCCTCAGCCTCCCAGTAGCTGGGATTATAGCGACCCACCACAGTGCCCGGCTGTTTATTGTTGCAGTTGTCATTGTTGCTTTAGCTGGCCTGGGCTGGATTCGAACTCACCAGCCTTGGTGTGTGTGGCTGGCTTTATAACCACTGTACTACTGGTGCCGTGTGTGCTACGGGCGCGGAGCCATGTATTAAAAATTTTAAAGAAAGGATATTTTTTTTTTTTTTTTTTTTTTTTTTTTTTTGGTAGAGACAGAGTCTCACTTTATCGCCCTTGGTAGAGTGCTGTGGCATCACACAGCTCACAGCAACTTCCAACTCCTGGGCTTAGGCGATTCTCTTGCCTCAGCCTCCCGAGTAGCTGGGACTACAAAGTGCCTGCCACAACACCCAGCTGTTTTTTTTGTTGCAGTTCTGCTGAGGCCAGGTTTGAACCCACCACCTTGGGCATATGGGGCCGGTGCCCTACTCGCTGAGCCACAGGCACCGCCCAGGATATTTTGTATTTATGTGTGTTCTGGAAGCATCTCAGTCTTTATTAAAAACAAAAATTTCACTCTGGAAAATTTCAAAGGTAAACCAAACAGAGAGAATAATATACTGAATTGTTGTAGCCTCAGTCGCGGAGATAGAAAGATGGACCCCAATTTGATGCAGTAATTGATAAAATTTATTACACCTGCAGGGGGCTGATACCACAAAGGCATGCAGCCCCGAATGCCAGGTGGGCAATCCTTTTATATTATTGTTCTTGCGTGGTCAGCAAAAGCAAGCTAGCGTCATACAGAAGCTAATCATAGCAGTTAAAGCAGGGTTGCTGGGTGGGGGTACATATTTGCTGATAAATCATAAGATACATCACAAGTTCATTACTTCGTGGTTCATACATAGTTCAGGGGTACAAGGAACGGGCATAGGAATTGGGTAAGTTTCTAAGGAACTCGGGACTTTCCACCGGGGGTATTGCACCAGGGGCTTCTTTAAATTATACCCCTCCCTTCTGTATGCTTATCTCTTCTTCCAGAATTTAGCTCTTCCGCCCTTATTGGGGCTGGGGCTAAGACACAAAACACTTCCCCTTTGAAGGGTAAAGGGTTTGTTATATTCTTTAAATTTATGGGTTGGGGGATTAGTAGCAGGGGTAGGGGGCTTGGTGCAGGGACAGGGGGCTTGGTTATTATAGAATATATTATATACATAAGTGGTGATACAGTTACCACCCGGCTTCATCTTTTGTCAGTCCGAGGCCCTTTGTGTGTCTGTGTGAATTTTATAATCAGCTTGTCACATTGGACAAAAAAGCCTGCTTGAATTTTGGTTGGTTGTGTTGGATCTGTAGATAATTTGGGGGGAGAATTAATTTAGTAACAATATTGCATCTTTCCACCTTTGAACATTAAACATGCTACATTTTATAGTTTATTTAGGTGGTCCATTTTTTTTGAGACAAAGTCTCACTTGTGGCTCAATGCCTGTAACTCAGTGGTTAGAGCGCTGGCCACTTGTACCCAGGCTGGTGGGTTTGAACCTGGCCAGGGCCAGCTAAACAACAATGAGAACAATAACAAAAAAATAGCCAGGTTTTGTGGCGGGTGTCTGTGGTCCCAGCTACTAGGGAGGCTGAGGCAAGAGAATCACTTGAGCCCAAGGGTTTAGGTTGTTGGGAGCTGTGATGCCATGGCACTCTACCCAGGGCAACATAGTGAGATTCTGTGTCAAAAAACAACCCCCCCCCAAAAAAAAACAAAGTCTTACTTGATCAGCCTCTGTGGAGTGCAGTGGCATCTTTAGCTCACAGCAACCTCAAACTCTTAGGTTCAAGTGATCCTCTTGCCTCAGCCTCCCAAGTAGCTGGGACTATAGGCGCTGGAATTGGTCAATACCTGGCTAGTTTTTAGAGATGGCTAAAAACTCTGGCTCAGGCTGGTCTCGAACCTGTGAGCCCAGGCAGTCCACCCCACCTCGGCCTCCCAAGTGCTGGGTATACATGCGTGAGCCACTGCATCCGGCCCTATGTCTTTAATTTTTCTCAGCAGTATTTTATAGTTTTCAGTGTGTAGATCTTTTGCCCTTTTTTGGAGGGGGGATGGTTTAGACAGATTTACCTATAAATATATTTATTTCGATATTGTTGTGAATAATATTTTTAAAGATTTTAGTTTCTAATTGTTTATTGATAGTATATGAAGATGCAGTTTTTTGTTTTTTTAAGACAGTCTCTGTTACCCTGCTAGAATGCAGTGGCACGATCATTAGCTCATAGCAACCTCATACTCCTGGGCACAAGTGATCCTCCTACCTCAGCTTCTTGAGTACTTGGGACTACAAGTTCTTGACGCAACACCCAGCTCATTTTTCTATTTTTATTTTTTTTGAGACAGAGCCTCAAGCTGTCACCCTGGATAGAGTGCTGTGGCATCACAGCTCACAGCAACCTCCAATTCCTGGGCTCAAGCGGTTCTCCTGCCTACAGGACTACAGGCGCCCACCACAACGCCTGGCCATTTTTTAATTTTTATTTTTTTTGGTTGCAGCCGTCATTGTTGTTTGGCCAGCCTGAACTGAGTTCGAACCCGCCAGCTCAGGTGTATGTGGCTGGTGCCTTAGCTGCTTGAGCCACAGACACTGAGCCCATTTTTCTTTTTTTAGTAGAGACAGTGTCTTGCTCTTGTTCGGGCTGGTCTGGGACTCCTGAGTTCAACAGACTTTCATCTTGGCCTTCCGGAGTGCTGGGATTATAGGCATGAGCCATCATGTATAACGATCCTGTATTCTGATATCAGACTGTCCTGATTTATCAGTTCTAGTCTAGTAGCTTTGTTTTGTAGATTGCATTTGATAGTTCATTTATGTTGTCTTTAAAAAGGGGTAGCTTTATTTTTTTCTTTCCCAATCTGAATGCCTTTTATTCATTTATTGGTTGCCTTGTTGTGCTTGCTTACACTTCTAGTATGTAATGAGTACAAGTGGTGAGAGTAGATTTTCTTTTTTCTTTCTTTTTTTTTTTTTTTTGTAGAGACACAGTCTCACTTCATTGCCCTTGGTAGAGTGCTGTGCGTCACACATCTCACAGCATCCTCCAACTCCTGGGCCTCTAGGCAATTCTTTGGCCTCAGCCTTCCGAGTAGCTGGGAATACAGGCGCCCTCCACAATGCCTGGCTATGTTTTTGTTGCAGTTTGGCCAGGGCTGGGCTTGAACCCGCCATCCTCGGTGTATGGGGCCGGTGCCGTACCCACTGAGCCTCAGGGGCCACCCAAGAGTAGATTTTCTTTTCTTTTCTATTTTTTTTAAGAGCTAGAGTTTTACTTTATTGCCCTCGTAAGAGTGCCATGGCGCCATACAACTTACAGCAACCTCCATCTCCTGAGCTTAAGTGATTCTCTTGCCTCAGCCTCCTGAGTAGCTGGGACTACAGGTGCCTGCCACAACGCCTGGCTATTTTTTGTTGCAGTTTGGCTGGGACCCAGTTTGAACCCGCCACCCTCAGTATGTGGGGCCAGAGCCCTACCCACTGAGCCACAGGTGCTGCTGAGATTTTCTTTTCTTATTCTTGATCCTATAGGGAAAATATTCAGTCTTATGCCACTAAGTATATTTGTTATAGACACTTCATAGGCTCTGCCTCCCTGAGGCCCTGAATTTGCTAAAGACCAAGAGAGTCCAGAGTGGTGTGGCTTTTTAGGGATCGACTTCAGCTTCCCTTTCCAGGCACAGGTTGCCATCTTTGAGTAGAGCCAACAACTCTGCCAAACAAATTAGGGAGGTCCTGCCCCAGCCAAGAGCTACTTTTCAATCTCTGCACAATATTTATCACTAGGGCACGTCCCCTGCCTCAGTGATAGAGGTCACATAGTTCCCCAAAGCTGGGCTGTGGCGCCCTTGATTGTTGGGCAGTCGCCTCTGGCGTGGGCCACTGCTCGCTGGGGCAACCACACCACCCTCATGGCCTTTGCTCCCAGAATAGGAAAACTAGTTCCAATCTCTTGATAAACTGCCATAAGACATGGTGAAATTCAGTTTCATTTATGGAGAAGACCTCATTAACAATTGCAGCAGCAACAAAATAACTATATGGGACCAGATCAAGTTAAAAAGTTTTTGCACAGCTAACATAATCCACAAAGCAAAAAGACAATCTTAACAATGAGAGAAGATATTTGCATGCTAAGAATCTGACAAAGGGCTAATCACCAGGATCTACAATGAACTCAAGTGTATGATCAAGAGAAGAACAAACAGCTTGAACAGAAGCTTCTCAGAAGATGACAGACGAATGGCTAACAAACATGAAAAAGTGCTCATTGTCTTTAATAATCAGAGAAATGTAAATCAAAACCACTTTGAGATATTGCCTAACTCCAGTGAGAATGGCCCACATCACAAAGTCCCAAAACTACAGATGCTAGCATGGATGTGGAGAGAAGGGAACACTTCTACCCTGCGGGTGGGACTGCAAACTAATACAACCTATGTGGAAAGAAGTATGGAAAATCCTTAAGGAATTAAAAGTTGACCTTCCATTTGATCCCACAATTCCATTACTAGAACAAAAATCATTTTACAAGCTCTCGGCTTCCGCCGCACAGCTCCACACCACCGCCGCCTGGCCCCGCCAGCCTCCCAGACCATGGCCCATCTCAAGCACACTTTCATTGCCATCAAGCCAGACGGCGTGCAACGTGGCCTGGTGGGCGAGATCATCAAGCGCTTCGAGCAGAGGGGATTCCATCTGGTGGCCATGAAGTTCCTTCGGGCCTCTGAGGAACACCTGAAACAGCACTGTGCTTACCTGAGAGACCGCCCATTCTTCCCTGGACTGGTGAAGTACATGAATTCAGGCCCTGTTGTGGTCTTGGTCTGGGAGGGACTGAATGTGGTGAAGACAGGCCGAGTGATGCTTGGGGAGACCAATCCAGCGGATTCTAAGCCAGGCACCATTTGTGGGGACTTCTGCGTTCAAGTTGGCAGGAACATCATTCATGGCAGTGACTCAGTAAAAAGTGCTGAAAAAGAAATCAGCCTGTGGTTTAAGCCTGAAGAATTGGTTGACTACAAGTCCTGTGCTTATGACTGGGTATATGAATAAAAGGTGGACAAAGCAGTCCCCTTCAACACTGCTTGGTGTGTCCCTGGACACAGATCTTCATTCCACTGACTTGGAAGCAACAGAGTTGATTATTCTTTTCTAAAGCATATTTACCAACAAAGCCTTTGGAAACTGGAAAAAAAAAATCATTTTACCACAAATACATTTGTACCAAGATCTTTGTTGCAGCCCAGGTCATAACTGCCAAGTTGTGGAAATAGCCCAAATGCCCATCAGTCCATGAATGGATTAACCAATTATGGACCACGGAGTACTGTTCAGCCATTAGAAAGGTGGAGACTTAAAGGAAGAGCAGAGAGAGGGAAGGAGCGAGGGGGTGGGGTCTTGGTGTGTAACACGATTGTAAAAGGGACTTTACCTAACAAATGCAATCAGTGTAACCTGGTTTCTTGTACCCTCAATGAATCCCCAACAATAACAAAATAAAAGATGGAGACTTTACATCTTTTATGTTTGCATGTATGGAGTTGGAACAGATCCTTCTTAGTAAAGTATCTCAAGAATGGAAAACTATCCAGTGTGCTCAGTACTATTATGAAACCAATATATAAACACTTAGACATCCATAGGAATGACAAAACACAGATGTAGTCTAGGGAGGAGGGAGGGTATTTGGTGGGATCTCGCCTAAGGTGTGCAAGGCAAGGGTACACTTCTGAACAACTAAGAGTAAATTCTAGATTCTTACCACAAAATGAGTGAGGTGATGGTTATGTTAATCAGTTTGATTTAAGCATTCCACATTATATATCAAATCATCACATTGTACCCCACAGATGTATACACTTAACGATTTAATAAAAATTAAATAAAATTATTAGAAAAACAAAATAGTTGGAAGCGGTCTGGTGCGGTGGCTGATGCTTGCAATCCTAGGACTCTGGGAGGCTGAGGTGGGTGGATTACTTGAGTTCGAGACCAGTATAAGCAAGAGCAGTCCCCTATCTCTACCAAAAATAGAAAAACTACCGAGGCATCGCTGTGCGTGCCTATTATCCCGGCTACTCAGGAGGCTGAGTCAAGAGGATCGCTTGAGCCCGAGTTCGAGGTTGCTGTGAGCTGTGATGCCGGGGCCCTCTAACCAGGGTGACAGTTTGTCTTAAAAAAAAAAAGGCAAGAGACATGAATAGAAACTTTTCTCATAAAGACAGAAGAGTGGCCAGTAAACAAATGAAACAATGCTCATCATCCCTAATTATCTAAGAAATGCAAACCAAAACCACTTTGAGATATCACCTAACTCCAGTGAGAGTAGCCCACATCACAAGGTCCTAAAGCTATAGTTGCTGGTGTGGGTGCAGAGAGAGGAACACTCAGGCCCTGCTGGTGGGACTGCAGACTAGTCCAGCTTCCCTCTATGCAAAGAAGTATGGAGAGTCCTCAAAGAACTAACAGTAGACCTACCATTGGACACTGTAATTCCATTACTAGACATTTACCTAAACAAACAAACAGACATTATACCACCAGGACATTTGTACTACAATGTTCATAGGCTCTCATTTCACAGTTGCAAAGATGTGGGAACAACCCAAGAGCCCATCAGCACACAAATGGATTAATGAACTGTGGTCTGTGTATACCATGGAATACGATTCATCCATAAAAAGATGGAAAGTTTGCATCCTTCATAACAACCCAGGTGGATTCAGAGAATGTTCTCTTAAGTAAAATATCACAAGATTGAAAAAACAAGCATCACATGTACTCAATACCAATTTGAAACTAGGACACCAATAATCACAGATCCATATGTGAGAAAAGTTCAGTTAAACTCAAGAAAGGGAAGGGGCTCAGTAGCTTCCCACCCGGGGGGTTCAATGCATGGATATATGGCACACTCCCTGGGTGCAGGACACAGCCACAACTCTGATTTTTACCTGACATGTGTAAATTATATAACCTAATGGTTTGTACCTTCAGATTTTAAATCTTGAAATTAAAAAATAATGAAGAAAAAAAAAAAGAAAGAAATATGACAGACGTGCTGTCTGGAGGGCCAGGGAAGGTGTCACTAAGGAGGTGGTGCTGGCGCTGAATCCTGACCAGATATGTGAATAATTGTTTCTTAGGCAAGAAGATAGTAAGTGGCTCTCAGGGGTAGGAGAGTTGGAGCAAAAGTACGAGTGTTTGAAAGTGAGTGGCTGTGTATGTGTGTGAAATGGGAGATTGTGGGGTGGTGTGCAGCCAGGATTTGGAGGTATTCGGCCTGGAACAGTGAGGCGGTGTCCAACAGCAGGGTGGCCTGGGATGATTTGCGCTTAGGGCACTGAGGAGCAGCCCAGAGGAACTGAGGCAGGAGGCTGGCTGAGTTGTACCACCTAACTGCTTCCCTGACACAGAAAGAGGTGGGATAGGGTTTGCAGGGTAGATCACAGGAGAGGAGAGATGCTTCCTCTGGTCCCCAAGAGGCAGCCTCACTGTTTTGTTTTTGTATTCTCCCTGTTTTTTAAATATCTGAACATACAGTCAGTGCACCAGCCTGTCTGGCCTCACAAATGCAGGCCACCCCTTGGGATAAAGCAAGGCCCAGGGGACGCTGTGGTGGGACAGTGTGGCTTCTGCAGGCCGCACTATTCAGAGGCCTGCTCTAGCATTTGCCAGCTGTGGAAGCTTCGGGTTCGCCTGTTTATTGTGGGCCGTCTGATAGCACTGCCCACCTCCTGCGCTGAAAGTCCTGACTGTGGAAATGCCAGGACTGTGCTGGCACATGCAAGCCCTTGGGGTTTAGTGTCTCTCTCTCCTTCTTGCCAGTGAGTCTTCAGAGGGACTTGGAGATTCTGATCATCCATGTGGGGCTGTGGGTCTGGGCCAGGCCTGCTGGGACTAGGGGAGGAGTTTCAGGTAAGCAGTGAGGTTGCTGGAGGTTCCTTCTCAGATTTCATTCCTTGAGGTGTCTATCCTTTCCTGGGAAATGTGGGTAGAAACCTAAGGTCCCTGTGCATAGACTTTCCTGCCCTTTCAGCTCTGCCAGCTGCCAGGGCCGTGACTTGCTTAACAGACTGTGCAGGTGAGACTGTTTAAGGTGTGGAAAGAAAGGCGAACCCTTCCTTCCCAGCTTAACAGTCCCTGTGGCCCATATTTTAGACTGTGTAGTTCTTCCTCTGTGGGGCTGTCCTGTGTTGTAAGGTGTTTAGCTGTATCCTGGCCCCTTCCACACTCAGTGGCAGGAGTGTTCCACTCCTCCTGTTTTGACTACCAAAAGTGTCCACAGACAGGCAAGTGTCCCACAGGTGCAGAATTGCCCTTCCTCTCTGTTGAATAATGCTGCTTTGTGCTCAGTAGACAAAAGGAAAAAGAGCTTCTTAACATTGTTTGTGAATTTTTTAACCAATGCCATACTTGTTGAAAAACACTTTTTACTAAACTGAATTTGAATTCTAGTCTGTTTTACCTTTAGAAACTCTTCCTTTATGCCATTGTCAAATTTTCAAATCTAAAATTTTAAGCTTTTTACAAAGGATTTTTTTTTTTTTGTAGAGACAGAGTCTCACTTTATCGCCCTCGGTAGAGTGCCGTGGCGTCACACAGCTCACAGCAACCTCCAACTCCTGGGCTTAGGCAATTCTCTTGCCTCAGCCTCCTGAGTAGCTGGGACTACAGGCGCCCACCTCAACGCTTGGCTATTTTTCTGTTTTGCAGTTCGGCTGAGGCCGGGTTTGAACCCACCACCTTTGTTATATGGGGCTGGTGCCCTACTCGATGAGCCACAGGCAGTGCCCTACAAAGAATTTTTTACTTTGTCACATTTGAATTACTGAAATACAAAAGAAAATGTTCTATTTTGTATTTCTTTTCTTTTATTTTTTTTGACAGAGTCTCACTCTGTTGCTCCGGGTAGAGTGCTGTGGCATCATAGCTCACAGCAACCTCAAAACTCTGCCTCAGCCTCCCAGGTAGCTGGGACTATAGGTACCTACCACCAGGCCTGGCTAATTTTTCTGTTTTTAGTGGAGACGGGGTCTTCCTCTTGCTCAGGGTGGTCTTGAACTCCTAGCTCAAACAATTTACCCACCTTGGCCTCCCTGAGTGCTAGGATTATAGGTGTGAGCCATTGTGCCTGGCCTTGTATTTCATTTTAGGTCAGAGTCATAAATGTACAAATATATCAAATTGATGTTTTTAATTAAAACTAGCTGACAGTTAATTTTTTGAATATAGATGTGCAAGTTTATAACTGCCTGCCAAAAGTCTGAGCATGAAGCTGTGGTTTGAAGAGGTCCTGAATAAATTTTTTTTTTTTTTTGTAAATATTCAGAAACCTTGGCTAGTGAGAATTTCTTGCATTCTGACACTTTCAGCTTTGGGAACAAGTTTGTTTTGAACTAAATCTGGAAAAATCATTTGTGTACTGTAGCCAGAAATTCTTTAGGCTTTTCTTTTTCAGCCTTGTCACTTGGCTGGAATGTTAAGTATTGTCAGCAATTTAACGGACTTTTCAGTAGCTTGCATTAAAATGAGACACCGTTTCCAGAAATGGATCTGAAGAGGTCTTGGTGTAAGATTAGTTTTTTATTCTGGTACGCTCAGAAGAGCATTATGAAGGAGAATTATTATATGGTTCTAAGTTTGAAAAATCCACTTGTTTCTAAATTAAGTATGAGTGAGCTTTTCTGTGGCCAAAGTAAATAGAACTCACGTTGTGCTATTTAGTGGCTGTTGGAATTGGTGTTACTGGTAGTTACGTCCTTTTTCCTATTTGTAGTTGCGGTTTCGTGGAAAACGCTCAGACTTTGCTTTTTCCTCCTTTCCAGACATGTAGGATGATGAAGAGAACCAAGTGTGCTGATCATTCTTGCGGTGTGGGCTTCTGCACTATCTGGCTACTTCAACAGGCGGCTTACTGTCCTATCTAAACAACAGTAGCAACATCCACAAAGTGCCTTGATCTCCTCATTACTTTCTGGTGCTTTCCCTTCACAAAGCTAATTTTTTTTTTTTGTTTGTTTGCTGGGGCTGGGTTTGAACCCGCCATCTCCAACACATGGGGCTAGCGCCCTATTCCTTTGAGCCACAGGTGCCACCCTACAAAGCTAAATTTTTGAGAACTTCTTTATACTTTGTCTTCTGCTCAGCTCTTTTCTCCCACTCCACTGCAGTCTGACGTGGACCACTCGCTCCCCTGGGACTGCAGTGCTCCTCCCCACCACCTCCCTGTCCCTGGGCAGAAGGCGTGGTTGGGCATCATGGCCTTTCCTGGGGGCTCACCTCCAAGGCTCCCGCACTGTGAGGAAGAAATGAAGTCAGAGAAGAGCTTCTTTCTCCTTCTGCGGCCATGAGCGTGTTTAATGAGTGCACAGCTGGGGTGGAGGGGACAGTGCGGTGGTTTCTTCTCAGGGCTGGAGGTGGACATGGAGGAGAGGGTATCTCTGAGGCAGTCCTTTTTTTTGAGACAGTTTCACTTTGTCGTCCTTGGTAGAGTGCTGTGGCGTCAGCAACCTCCCACTCTTGGTCTTAGGCGATCCTCTTGCCTCAGCCTCCCAAGTAGGTGGGACCTGCTATAACGCCTGGCTATTTTTTGTGTTGCAGTTTGGCCGGATCTGGGGTTGAACCCACCGCTGTCTGTATATGGGGCCGGCACCCTACCCACTGAGCCATAGGCGCTGTCCTGAGACAGTCTTTCTTCACTGAGTCGTAATTTGTATCAGATTCCTGGAAACAGTGCAGAGTATCCTATTAAATATATTGAACATTGGTAATTTTAGGCATAGAATAAAATCTGTGTTACAAAATAAGAAAATACTGTCTTACAATAAAAGCAAGCATTTTAAAATTATGCTTCCTTAGTAAGCACTGAAGTTTTTTGAGCAGTCGTAGATTTTTATCTGTACGTTCAGACTGAGCAGAGGATCACATACCCAAAGGCATCTTAGCTCTGTTTCTCTCTCCTTCCTGTCTGTTTTTTGTACCTTGAGTACATGCCCTTTTTTGTTATGACAAAGCTCAGACATTCTGAGTAGAGAGAGTTTCTTTGTTTGTTACCTGGGCTAGAAAGCAGGTGGCACGTCATAGCTCATGGAGCTTTGAACTCCATTTGCCTTAGCCTCCTAAGTAGTTAGGAGTACATGTGCCTAGAATCCAAGCTTTGGGGCTAAGATGTCTGTACAGCCTTAAATCTTGGGCCAGGGAACTTTTCTCTAAGCCAGTTTCTTCTCAAGGAGGAAACTGTTCAGATTAGTCCTGGACAGGTTAACTCTTATTTAACAGTAGAGAATTCAACTGTTAAAAAAGCCAAAGAGTTTTTTTTCTTATTCTTCTGACAGTGTTGCTTTTGAGAAATCAGATGCTATTCTCTTTGTCTCTAAAGATCTTAAATTCCACAATGGCCTATTTTACCATAAGTCTACCTTCCACCAATATTATTATTATTATATAATAATAACTTTTCAATCTTGAACTTTAGTCCTTTGATTTTTAAAATCTTACTTGTATAAGACTGGTAATTTCTTTCCCTCCAATTTTCTGTTCTTTCCAGAATCCCTATTATTAAGTAGAAACTCTGAACTCTTATTCTCATTTAATTGCTTTTTCTTTCCTATGTTACATCTCTAAATAGTCTGAATGGGGGTCTTACTTTACCTTTCAATCTGTATTATTGAGATTATTAATGTTGCTCCCATATTTTTAAATTTTAAGAACTATGTCTTTCATGTTACTAAATCTTAAATCACTTCTCTTGGCTAAGTGTATATATCCTGCACATTGAATCCTGTTCTTATGGATACTACAGATTCTTTATCTCTATAAACATATTTTGGATAGTTTTTGAAGTATCCTTGTTTCTGCATGATCTCAGTTCCCTCCAAACAGTCATGCCCACTTGCCTTTATTTCTCATTTCATAAATATCTACTCTTGTCAGGCTGTCTGTGCCTATTTAAGTGTTGGCTCATTAAAAGCAGTTTGAATTATCTGCATTACAGCTAGAGCTAACTGTCTAGGGGCTTCACTGTATCGTTTAATTTCTTTCCTGGTATAATGAGGCTTCCCCCACCAACCACCACCAAAACTTACTTTACTTTCCCTCTTGGAAGATGGACGTTTGCTTCAGAGC
Organism: Arctocebus calabarensis; assembly: GCA_963573935.1. Classification (NCBI taxonomy): domain Eukaryota; kingdom Metazoa; phylum Chordata; class Mammalia; order Primates; family Lorisidae; genus Arctocebus; species Arctocebus calabarensis. Next base: position 28,559 of record CAUYON010096340.1, read on the forward strand.
ATTTGGAAAACCCAGTGAGAAAAGACAGTGCAAGTGCACTAGGGATAGGGAGGTTCAGTATCTATTATGTAAGTTTCCACGTTGTCCTCCTGTTGTTGGTGTGGTCCCTCTAACTTCAGCTGTGACTTCTGTCTCCAGCCCAGGTCTCTCACGGTGTATAGTCTCCAGAAAATAAGTCTCCGCTGTTCTCTGCCAGAGTGAGAGAGCGACCTCCAATATGCACAGGAGACACGCTGTCTACCCTGTGGTCTTTCATCAGGTGTTAACACAATCCTCTTTTTTTTTTTTTTGAGATAGAGCCTCAAGCTGTCACCGTGGACAGAGTGGAGATTGCTGTGAGCATCCAATTTCTGGGCTCAAGCGAGTCTCCTGCCTCCACCTCCCAAGTAGCTGGGACTACAGGTGCCCACCACAATGCCTGGCTGTTTGTTGTTGTTGTTGCAGTTTGGCTGGGGCTGGGTTTTTACCCTCTACCCTTGGTATATGGGGCCAGTGCCCTACTCACTGAGCCACAGGCGCCACCCAATAAATGAAAATTTTTTTTCCTGATAGTTTGGGTCCAAAATGTGGGTGCGCATTATACATGAGAGCACCTTATACATAGCACAATACAATATTTAGATTGCTTGGGTCAAAACTGTTTAGATTTCTAGTGGAATATTGATGGGCATAAAAAAGCATAACTAATAAATTAGTTTCTCTTAAAGATTTTTTGATCTCTGGTTCAAATTGTGAAATAGAATTTTGAACTTTTGAAAGAAAGATTTTACTCTCCCCTGTGTGCTTTATAAACAGGGTTCACAGAGTTTAGGTGACTCGCTCAGGGTCACACAGATGGTGTCAGATCTGGAATGACAGTCCAGGGCTCTTGATAATCATTCTGGTGGATTCCCTACTATGTATTTTCGGTATTTCCTGATATGTAATTTTCAGTGGGAAAGAACCAGAAGCTGGTGTTGTTTGCTGACATCTATGCACTACGGCATATAATTTAATGTAAGTAGTAAGTAAAAACAATCTTTAGTCATTCTTTATAAAGGGTTTCTCTTACAAATTGTCTTTTGAATTGCTGCTTTTATTTTAATAAGACATTAGTCATACATGGAGCATGCAGTGTGTTCTGTGAATTATGATAGCTCATGTTTATCTGCTTTTTGCTGTGGGTTGCCACCCTGCTAAGCACTTCAGGATCATTATTTCATTTAATCCTTTTAACATCGTTTCAAGGTACATAGTATTACCAGTCCCATTTTATGCATGAAGAAATTGAGTTTTTAGAGAGGTTAAGTAACTTGCCCAAAGGTACAGATTTGATCATACATTATGGGGATACTTTTTTGGATATTGTTTTTTTAGATAAGCACAGAGGATTTTAAAATATTAATTAAAGTTGGGCTCAGTGGCGCTCACACCTATAGTTCCAGCTCTTTAGGAACTGAGGCCAGAGGATTACTTGAGGCCAGGAGTTTGACACCAGCCTGGGCAATGGATGAGACCCTATCCCTACAAAAAACTTAAAAAAAATTATGTAGTTCTATAATAGCTACTGGTGAGGGTAAGGTGAGAGGATTGCTCGAGGTTATGGTGAGTGATGATTGTACCACTGCACCCAGCCTGGGTGACCCTGTCTCTAAAAATAAATAAAATATCAGATAGCAATTACATTTAAATGGTTTTAAGTAGCAATCCATTTTATAAACAATGGGGGAAAAGATTCTGATGAAGGTGAATTGGAGACATTTAAAGGAAAAATAGTGACAGCAATCAAGATGGCTTTGTGACTGCAGAGGGGAGGGATTGAGGACTGTCCCTACAGTTGCCGAGAAGGTCCCTGCCCCACAGTGTGCCAGGGCTTAAGGTATCTCTAGTGAAGGAAAGGCCTCAGAGCACCCTTGTGGTTTCCAGGACCATCTGTGGTCTCCACAGTTAGGATAAATTTATAACATCTTTTTGGTGTTATTTGTGAAACCTGAATAATGTGTTTCACATGGGTAATAGTTGGAGAGGGTGGGGTTTCTGATTCATTGAAATAACTTGCTGTCTCTGATCCTGGTTCTGTTTGACCTTTGAGCCCTGGTGAACTTCTGGAATTAAAATTTAAGGACTTTTGCCTCGGCGCCTGTGGCTCAACGGGCTAAGGCGCCAGCCACGTTACACCTGAGCTGGCAGGTTCGAATCCAGCCCGGGCCCGCCAAACAATAATGATGGCTGCAACCAAAAAAATAGCCGGGCGTTGTGGCGGGCGCCGGTAGTCCCAGCTACTTGGGAGGTGGGGGCAAGAGACTCGCTTAAGCCCAGGAATTGGAGGTTACTGTGAGCTGTGATGCCACAGCACTCTCTCCAGGCTGACAGCTTGAGGCTCTGTCTCAAAAAAAAAAAAAAATTTAAGGACTTTTGTTCTTACCGGTATGCACTGTTATCTCACATATGAATTCTATAAAATGGAATTTATCAATTCTTCTTTATAGCAGAGGAAACCGATTTGCAAAGATACGAAGTATGTGGTTTGCCCATGATCTCACACTTGTATGGTAAAGATGGAGCTTGAGTCCAGGTCTCCTGACTTTCTCTTCTATACTCACAGTAACTGAGACTTTCCTTCAGTACTCTCTTCCCTGTATCTGAGACTTTCCGTTCAGTACTCTACTCCCTGTATCTGAGTCTTTCTGTTCAGTACTCTACTCCCCGTATCTGAGTCTTTCCGTTCAGTACTCTACTCCCGTATCTGAGACTTTCCATTCAGTACTCTACTCCTCGTATCTGAGACTTTCCTTCAGTACTCTACTCCCCGTATCTGAGACTTTCTGTTCAGTACTCTACTCCCATATCTGAGTCTTTCCGTTCAGTACTCTACTCCCGGTATCTGAGACTTTCCTTCAGTACTCTACTCCCTGTATCTGAGACTTTCTGTTCAGTACTCTACTCCCGTATCTGAGACTTTCCGTTCAGTACTCTACTCCATATCTGAGTCTTTCTGTTCAATACTCTACTTCCCGTATCTGAGACTTTCCGTTCAGTACTCTCTTCCCTGTATCCGAGACTTTCCGTTCAGTACTCTACTCCCCGTATCTGAGACTTTCTGTTCAGTACTCTACTCCCCGTATCTGAGTCTTTCCATTCAGTACTCTACTCCCCGTATCTGATTCTTTCTGTTCTGTACTCTCTTCCCTGTATCTGAGACTTTCCGTTCAGTACTCTACTCCCTGTATCTGAGACTTTCTGTTCAGTGCTCTCTTCCCTGTATCTGAGACTTTCCGTTCAGTACTCTACTCATTGTACTGAGCCTTGCAGGGAGGCTCTTGTGGTATGTTACAGAGCCTTTATTGCTTTGTGCTGTGTAATATTACCAGTTATGTGAATTATCTCCAATTATAAGACTCTTAAAGTAAGAAATTGCTTTAGAAATCCCTTGGAATTTAACTTCCTTTTTATTGTAGATGAAGATACTGAGTCGTCCAGTGACTTTGATTAAAGACAGCACTTGAAAGGAGGGAGACTGATGGGTTTCAAATCAAAGTCAGAATTGAAAAGTTTCTCAAAAGCTGGAACTTGAAGCTGAATCTGACCAAGTGGAAAAAGAAATTTTTTTGAGATGGAATCTGTGTTGTCCAGCCTGGAGTGCAGTGGTTGCATCATAGCTCACTGCATCCTTAAACTCAGGCTCAACTGATCCCCTTGTCTTAGTTTCCCAAGAAGCTGGGACCACAGGTGCACAGCACCACTATGTCTGGCTAATTTTTTTTATTATTTGTAGAGATGGGGGTTTTACTTTGTTGCCCAAGCTGGTCTTGAACTCTTTGGCCTCCCAACGCACTAGGGTTATAAATGAAAATTTTAATAGATAAAAGTATAAATTTATTTCAGAATACAAATGAAAAGGAGGAAAGAGGAGTGTTGTTTACTGTACAATTTTTTTTTCAACACTTCTTAGTGAAAAATTTCAAAGTAAGATGTTAGGAGGGGAAACTGCTAAGCTGCAGATTGTATGAAAAAGACTTGACATCAGATAACTATGAACTCAGTATCAACCTCTGATAGTGCTTAGAAAAGCAGATTTTTTTCCTAGATTAACTTGAGAACAACTCAGCATCTGGATTGAAAGAAGTAATAGTCTTGCTGAACTCTGTGCTTGGCAGACCAGATCTGTCTCGTGTCTGCTCCCAGTTCCAAGGTGCCTGAACACTGTGCAGGAATCTGGAGGAGAGGTGGGGGAAGCCGTGATTCTGACCTGGGGGAAGGACCAATTTTGAGAGGTACCATGGTAGTCTTCAGGTGCTGGGGGAGCTGTGGACTGAGCGTGGTGCTCTTACTTTGAATGTAGAGCAGCAGATTCAGATTAAGGCAGAGCAAGGAGGTTATAGGGAGGGGATGTCTAGTCTGTATTCCCCATAACTGACCTCTTCTGTGCCCCTTCAGCCTGCCCTCCACAGCAGTCCAAGCCAGGTCATAGGACTATACAGCCTTCACTCACTGTCCTTCTTGTGTCAGATGAAGTCCAGGGTTTGACTAGTACTGGTCCTCTTGGCCCTTGCCTCCCGCATTTCTGTATTCTGGCCGTACCCAAGTCCTTGAAGCTCCTCAGTTGAGCCCATGCTGGTTCATACTTTTGAAATGTACCACTCACTTTGTTCCCTAAGGGCAGAATGGAAGACTAGAGCCTTCTGCTTCAGTTGTATGCTGTACATACTCTTACCTTGTTTTTATAAATTGAATGATAAAGGATAAGCTCCTCTTCACTATTTTTTGCATATCTTCCTTCTCCCTGTAAACTGGGTTCCTGGAAAGTGGGCATTTTGTCCTAGTTACCTTCATATACCTGTGTGTTTATCTGTGCCTTTCCTGACTAGGTTCCTGACATTGGTGTTTGAGTCCATAATGACTTGCTTCATAACTATTTTTTCTTAAGAGTCAGGGTTTTGTGCTGTTGACCAGGCTGGAGTGCAGTGGCATGAACATAACTCTGGGCTCAAGTGTTCTTCTCACCTCAGCCTCCCTAGTAGCTAGGACCCCAGGTGTGCACCGCCATGCTCAACTAATTTTTTTTTCTCTTTTTTGTAGCGCTGAGGTCTCTCTATGTTGTCAAGGATGATCATAAACTCCTGGCCTCACGCTGTCCTCCTTCCTTGACTTCCTAAAGTGTTGTGACTACAGGTGTGAGCACCTGCACCCAGCCTCATAACCTTTTGGTTGTCAGAACCTCTAATAGTAGACCTCATGACTAGACGAAGCCTTTTTTGTCAGTGACATTGCACGTGGTTTTTCCTACAAATATCCTCCAGAGTATTTTCCATTTCTTTTTTTTGAGACAGAGCCTCAAGCTGTCCCCCTGGATAGAGTGCTGTGGCATCACAGCTCACAGCAACCTCCAATTCCTGGACTCAAGCGAGTCTCTTGCCTCCGCTTCCCAAGTAGCTGGAACCACAGGCACCCGCCACAACACCTGGCCATTTTTTGGTTGCAGCTGTCATTGTTGTTTGGCGGGCCCGGGTTGGATTTGAACAGGCCAGCTCAGGTGTACGTGGCTGACGCCTTAACCCATTGCACCACAGGCTCCAAGCCTATTTATTTATTTTTTTAATTGTTGGGGATTCATTGAGGGTACAAGAAACCATGTTACACTGATTGTGGGTTGATCTTTTTTTTTTT
>CAUYON010096343.1:0-26911 GCA_963573935.1 Arctocebus calabarensis
GACATTGTCAAATTTCTGGGCATAAAATTTCTGGTAGTATTCAAAGATAATCTCTTGTATTTCTGTAACATCAGTTGTTATTTCCCCTTTATCATTCCTGATTGAAGTTACTAGAGATTTTTCCTTTTTATTTCTAGTTAGTCTGGCCAAAGGCTTATCTATTTATTTATTTAAAAAAAAAAAAAACAGCTCCTTGTTTCATTAATTTTCTGAATGATTCTTTTGTTTTCAATTTCATTGATCTCTGATTTAATTTTGGATATTTATTTTCTTCTGCTGGGTTTAGGCTTAGATTGTTCTTCTTTTTCCAATTCCATCAGATGGTTTGTGAGTTTGCTGATAAGCTCTCTTTCTGTTTTTCTAATGTAGGCTTCTAAAGCAATGAATTTTCCTCTCAGGACTGCTTTTGCTGTATCCCATAGGTTTTGGTAATTTCATTCATTCATTGTTGTTGTACTCAAGAAAGTTAATGATTTCCTTTTTTATTTCTTGCTGCACCCAAGTGTCATTCAGCATAAGGTTGTTTAACTTCCATGCCTTTGTGTGAGGTTGAGCATTTTTGTTGGAGTTGAGTTCCACTGTTAGTGCCTTATGGTCTGAAAAGATGCAAAGTAGAATTTCAATTCTTTTGATCCTGCTGAGGTTTGTTTTGTGTCTGAGGATATGGTCAATTTTGGAGAATGTTCCATGGGATGATGAGAAGAATGTATATTCTATACCTTTGGGATGGAGTGTTCTATATACATTTACCAAACACAGTTGTTCTAAAGTCTCATTTAAGTCTCTAATATCTTTATTTAATTTCTGTTTAGAAGATCTGTCCAGCTCTGAGAGAAGGGTATTAAAGTCCCCTGTTATTATGGTGTTATGGGATATTGTATTGCTCAAACTAAGCAGGGTCTATTTCACAAATCTGGGAGCATTTAAATTGGGTGTATAAATATTTAAAATTGAAATGTCTTCTTGTTGTATTTTTCCCATAACCAATATAAAGTGACCATCATTATCTTTTTTGACTTTAGTTGCTTTAAATCCACATGTATCTGAGAATAAGATTGCAACTCCTCTTTTTTTCTGAGTTCCATTTGCCTGAAAAATTGACTTCCAACCCTTAACCCTAAGTTTCAATTTGTCTTTTGACGTGAGGTGAATTTCCGGTAGACAACAGATAAATGGCTTGTGTTTTTTAATCCAATCAGCCAGTCTATGCCTCTTCAGAGGGGAATTCAAGCCATTGACATTTATTGAGATAATTGATAAATGTGATAGCATACTATTCATCTTATTTTGTGAACGTCCATTGGTTAGTTTTGTCTTTTGCGTCATTGGGGAAACTAGGTTCAGTCCTATAATTTTCTGAGTGTTTACTTTGCTGAAGGTCCATTGTGATAGTCAGTATGTAGGACAGGTTGAAATATTTCCTGTAAAACTGGTCTTGTTGTGACAAATTTCCTCAATGTTTGCATACCAATAAAAGATTTGATTTGTCCATCAATTTGAAAGCTCAGCTTGGCGGGGTATAAAACTCTGGACTGGAAATTGTTCTGTTTAAGTGTGTTAAAGATAGAGGACCATTGTCTTCTGGCTTGAAAAGTTTCATTAGAGAAGTCTGTGGTCACCCTAATAAGTTTGCTCCTGTAGGTCAGTTGGCGCTTACTCCTGGGAGATTGCAAGATCTTTTCTTTTGTCTTAACTTTGGATAAAGTCATCACAATATGCCTTGGAGAGGTTCTATTTGTGTTGAGGTGACCAGGGGACCGATATCCCTCTGAGAGGAGTATGTCAGAATCTTTGATAATATTTGGGAAATTTTCATTTATAATATTCCCTAGAATGGCTTCCATTCCTCTGGGACATTCTTCTTCCCCTTCAGGGATACCTATAACCCGTATGTTTGAATGCTTCATAAAGTCCCGTAATTCTGTCAGTGAACGTTCTGCTTTCTCTTTCTTCTTTTCAGCCTCTATAACTATCTGAGTTATCTCAAAAGCCTTATCCTCTACCTCTGAGATTCTTTCTTCTGCATGGTCTAATTGGTTGTTAGTACTTTCTATTGCATCCTTAAGTTCCCTAATTGACTGCTTCAGCTCCTTCAGCTCTGCTATATCCTTTTTATATTCTTCGTATAGTTCATCTCTTATTTGAATCTGTTTTTGAATTTCCTTTTGGTTATTATCCACTTTCTCAGCAATTTCTTTCATTGCTTTTTGATTGTTTTCCACTTTTTCAGCAATTTCCTTTATTGTTTTCATTATATGTATTTTAAATTCCTCTTCTGTCATTTCTAACATTTCTTTATAGGAGGAATCTTCTGTAGTAGCTATCTCACAATCCCTAGAAAGGGTTACTCTATCCTGGGATTTCATGTTGCCAGAATTTTTCTGCTGATTCTTCCTCATGAGTGCTTTCTTGTATCTGTTTCCTTGCCCTAATTTTCCCTTCACTTCTTTTTGCTCTTTAAGATACTGTGGCATTGGCCAGACATTTTAATGAGTCCTTCTGGTGCAAGACCAGAAGGATGAAAAGATTAAAGAGCAAGAAGGGAACAAGAATTTAAAGAAGAGAGAAAGGGAAAAAGAAAAAAGAGAGAGAGAAAGAGACAGAGAAAGAAAGAAGAGGGGGTGAGCAAAAAGAAATATTAACAAAAAGAAGAGAGGCAGTGAAAGAGAGAAACAGGAGAAATATAGGTGTGTGGTAGGGTGCTAGGATCCAACCTTAGAGACCCCCTACCTCTGGGGGTGCTGGGTTGAATGATTCCCTTGAGGTCAACAGTTCTTAGCCAGGCAGCTCAGACACAATACCCCACTGCCACCAGGTACAGAGGAAAGACAAAAATACTGTAAATAAAACCAAAAGAAACAAACAGAAACCCTTATGGGATAGAATGGGGGGGTGGAAATAATAGGGACAAAAACAGTAGCAAAAATAAAGTTCTATTTGTTGAAGAAGGCAAAAATGGAAGATCGTATTTAAACTAGAATGATAAAAAATGTCAAAAAAACATGTTAAAATTAAAAAAACAAAAACCCCACAACCAAGCAGTATATATATATCTTTCTAGGTATTCACTAGGCCACAGGTGATCTTCTGAGGTATGAGATGTTAATCACAATGTGATACAGCTGTACAAGGTGGGAGCTGGAGGCCGCTGCTGATTACTCAGACCCTGCAGGTTTGGGAGACCATACAACTCCTCAACCCACTCAAAAGACACTCTAAGCCATACACCTTGGCCAAGCAGAAGCTTTCCAGGGACAGCACTTATCCCTGGGATCTCTCCTGGCGTGGCCGCCTGCTTATCCAGAGTCCAGTCTCCACCTATGTCCCTGAGGGCCACGGCTGTCAATCTGCCAAACACTTAGATCTCCGCACTTCCCCAGTAGCACAGTCCCCCTTTGGGCAGCTCAGTCAATAGATCACTCGCCCCAGGTCTCCTGTCAAATCCTGGTGCTGCAACACGCAGGGGCAGCCCACAGCTGAATAATATTAGCTCCTTTCCTCTCAGCGGCTCAGTCTGGGGCCCCAGACAACATCCAAAGTCATCGGCACACTGGCCCAAGATCTCCCAAGGCAGTTCAATCGAGTGTCCAAGTCAAAAAAAACCCAAAACAGCTCCCAGGTAAGGCTTTTCCTGCTTGCAAACTAGCTGTTGCTATAGTTACAGCTGCAGGCAGCCTCCGACAAACAAACACACCCACCGCTTGCCAGTTTTCCACCTCTTTGGTCCTCCTAGTGGGGTCCAAAATCTCTCACTGACCTCCTGTATCACCAAAGGGAAGCCTCTGGGCCGAAACCACCAGCCAGAGATGCCTGGGGTCCTCTGTCCCCACTCTCACTGTGCCCAGCTGCACAGAAGCTGCTACTCGGCCGCCATCTTTTTTTCAATGTCAAAATGGAGAGTGATTTTATGTTCATGAATTGGGATAATTAATATTGTTAAAATGTCAACAATACCCAGAACAATCTTCAGAATCAACGCACTCCCTATTAGAATTCCAATGTCATTTTTCCAGAAATAGAAGACGCCCCTTTAAAATGTTATGGAACAGCAAAAGACCCCAAATAGCTGACAAAGCTGGAGGCATTACACTACCTGATTTCAAAATATATTACAAAGGCCTAATGATCAAAACAGACATTTAGAGCAATGCAACAGAATAAAGTACAAAAGCAAACCCATACATTTACAGTCTATCCACCCTCAACAAAGGTGCCAAAAACACACAGTGAGGAAAGGACAGTAAATGGTGTTGAGAAAACTGGATATCTACATTAAAAAATGAAATTGGACGCTTATCACACACTATACAAAAATCAACTCTAAATGAATTAAAGACTTAAATATATGACTAAAATTAAAACTGCTAGAAGAAAACATGGGGAAATGCTTTCTGTCACAGATATAGAAAATGATGTGGGAGATATGACCCCTAAAACATAGGCAACAAGCAAAAATAGACAAATGAGATTGCATCAAACTAAAGATCTTGTGCACATCAAATTATATAATCAAAAGAGGAAGAGACAACTTCAAGAATGAGAGAAAATACGTGCAAACCATAATTTGATGAGCAGTTAATATTCAAAATATATAAAGAACTCAAATAATTCAATAGCAAGAAAATAAATAACCCATTTTTTTAAATGGGCAAATGACCAGAACAGACATTTCCCAAAAGAAGACATACAAATGGCCAACAGATAGATGGAAAAAATCCTCAATGTCACTAATCACCAGGGAAATGAAAATTAAAACCACAAGGAGATATCACCCCACTCTTGTTAAAATGACTATTACCAAAGTAAGTGTTGGCAAGGTTGTGGAGGAAAGGAAACCCCTTAACACTGTTGGTGGCAATGTAAATTATTACAGGTATTATGGAAAACAGTATGGAAGTCTCTGAAAAGTATCAAAAATAGCATAATTGTATGATTGATCAATCCCAGTTACAGGTAATCAAAGACAGTAAATTGGTATGTTGAAGAAATAACTGCACATCCATGTCTGCTGTAGCATTATTTTCCAGAGTAAAGTAGGAAATAACAAACCTGGGTGTCCATTGACAGATGAATGGATAAAAAAAAAGTAACACACACACAATGGAATATTATGAATTCTTTGAAAAAAGGGAAATCCTGCCATTTGTGATGATTTGGATTAAGTTAGAGGATTTTATGCTAAGTGAAATATGTCAGGTGCAAAAAGACAAAAATTACATGATCTCAATTACCATATCTTGCCATGTATAATATGCTCCCTTGTGTAAAGTTTTCCCAAACTTTCAGGGAAAAAAAACTTTCATTTCCATTTTTAATTCAAATTTTTATTTCTTTATATGTAGGTACTCAGTTTTATATTATAAATGAATTTTAGCAATTCTTTTTTATCGTATTATTGTGTAAGAAATTTTGTGTAACAAATAATTACCAAACACAGGAACAGATACAAAGTAGTAGAAATTTTATGTATCAGTAACAAATAATACTACCCATGTATAATGCACCTCCTTATTTTTCCCTCAAAAAAATTTTTTGGGGGGGAGTGCACTTTATACAGCAAAAATACAGCAAATACATATACAGCAAAAATACAGTATATGTGGAATCTATAACAGTTGAATTCTCAGGACCAGAGAGTATAATGCTGGTTGCCAGGAGCTTGGATTAGGAGGGGGAGAATGGGGACATGTCAGTCAAAAGGGGCAAAGTTTCAATTAGACAGGAGGGCTAAGTCTGGAGTTACATTGTACTATCTAGTGACTATAGTAAATAATAACGTGTTGTATACTTGAAAATTGCTAAGACAGCAGATCTTAAATATTCATCACACCAAAAATCCCGTGTATCTTGGTAGATATATTAATTAGCTTCCCCATGTATTCATTTCACAATGTGGACGTGTATCAAAATTCTATATTGCACACTGTAATTATGTGCAGCTATTATATGTCAGCTATACCTCAATAAGGAAAAGAAATAAATCACAAACTGCCTTGGGCTATAATATTTTAGTAGAAATATTGACTTTGCTGCTTGAAGGTAAAGGGAATGGGAAAGAAACGTCAGTAGGGAGGTTTCTGGTTCCAAAATGGCAACACAGAAGCAAGCTGGCCTCATTCCTCTCCCACAGAAAACCAAAAACACATCCACAAAGCTAAGATCATGGCCAGCAATATCCCCAACTTAACATGAGAATGAACCAATTCCTGGGGCTACAGAGAAGTGAAAAAACTCTGAGCAGATGGTAAGAGAATCAGACTTCGCTTCTGTGATGTTGCTCTCCTAACCTGCCCAGCAGTAAGTGTGCAGAAAAATTCCCCCAATTCATAGTTTCTACACTGGAAAAGTGAGATCAAAATGGACAACAAGCTTCCCCATCATTATTAGTTCCTTAGCAGACCTGTCCCTGCCTCAAACCAGCAGACGCATCCCCAGTACTTAAGGGGAGAAATAACCCTGAAGATGGCAGAGGTACAAGGGGAGACAGGATTGCCACCCACAGCTCTAGAAACTCTGCTCTGGGAGACACCAGATCAGGGTGGCTATTCACCAGGAAGATGCTGTAGGAGGTACAGTTTACAGGCCCCTGGAACAAAACCTACCCAGCTTTCCCCCACTACCCAGGGGGACTGCCCCCATTCAAGACAGGAGTGTGCCATTGTGGGCTGGAGCCAAGGCAAACCTAGTCTTCTGGCGCCATCTAGTGCTATAAAAGAGGCACTGAACTTGTGGGAAAAAAGAAATCAACAGGAAAACCACAAAGACTCTCTAAGCGAACATATCCAATGAATCCCAAAACAAGTCAGAGAGAGAAGAATGGGAAAAAATAACTAATCCTTAAATTCAAAGATACAAATGTATACTTACAAGAAATAATTGCAAACAGGGAGCTATGAACTCCTCCAAGAAAGTAACTAACCCTACCCAGATGGCAACATGGGAGCTCTCCCACAAGAATTCAAAACAGCAGCTTTAAGGACACTCTCTGAGCTCCAAGATAACATCAAAAATCAATTCGAATATTTACCAGAGAAATTTAACATATATACTGAAATAATTTTAAAAATCAAAAAGAAATTTTAGAACTGACAAATACATTCACAGAACTGAAAAATCTATTTGAGGCTCTCAACAGCAGAGTGGATCAATCAGGGGAAAGAATAAATAGGCTTGAAGGCAGGCTATTTTAAAATGCACAGTCAGAGGAGGAAAAAAAGAAGGAAAAGAGACACATATCACCTACAAGATATATAAAATTATCTCAAAAGACCAAATCTAAGAATTACTGGTATATAGGAGAAAGCTGATCAAGTGCAAGGGGTGAAAGCTTATTTAAATAATTAGTAGCATAAAACTTTCAAAAACTGGAGAAAAATAGAAATATCCAGGTACAGGAATGTCACAGAACACTAAGCAAACCCACATAAGACTGTACCCCAAGGCACGTAATAATCAGACTCTCAAAGGTCAAGGACAAAGATAGAATCCTAAAACAAGAATAGGAATAAGTAAATAGCACAGCAAAAAAAAAACTCTTATCTGTCTGGCATCAGACTTCTCAATGGAAACCACACAGGGTAGGAGAGAGTGAGATTTTTAAAGTACTAAATAACAAAACTGCCATCCAAAAATACTGTACCTGAAAAATCTGTCCTTCAAATATGAAGGAGAGGTGAAATATTTTCCAGACAAATAAGAGGTATGATAATTCACCATCACCAGAACTATCTTACAAGAAATGCTAAAGGGAGTTCTCATTATGAAAGAAAAAAAAACTAACAGGCAAAAGGAAAAGGTTACTTGTATTTTAACAGTGATACCAAAACATTAAGACTATTGCATTTTTTTAAACTTTTTTAAAACCAAGATAAAAAAAAAAACAAGATAAACTGAGAACTTTGAAATACACATATTATAAATTCTCTTTATTAAAAATCAATTTTACCCTCAGCCTCCTAAGGTCATCATTCTTAATGGTGAAAGACTAGAAGATTACCTATTACAATCTTGAAGGAAATAAAAACATCCCTTCTCACCACTTTGACATTGTATTAGAGGTTCTAGCCAGGGCAACAGGCAAGAAAATGAAATAAAAGTCACCCCTATTGGAAAAGTAAAACTACCTTCATTCACAAGTGGCATGAGCCCTAGAGAAAAATCCTAAGGAGTCATCCAGATAACTAATAGAACCAGTAAGTTCTACAAAGTTGCAGTACATACGATCAACATACAAAATCAATAGTTTCTATATACTTGAAATAAACAATCCAAAAATGAAATCAAGGAAATGCCATTTACAAGAGCTTCAAGAAGTATAAAATACTTAGCACTAAATTTAACAAAAGAAAATGCAGAACGTATATTCTGAAAACTACAAAATATGTTGAAATAAAGACCTAAATTAATGAGGAAGCATACATGATAATGGACACAAAGACTAGTTATTGTTAAATGGCAATGCTCCCCAAATGAATCTATAAATTCACATCATCCTTTATAAATTCCCAAATGTTTTTGTTGCAAAAAAAAAAATGGCATATTGATCATAAAATTCATATGAAATGCAACAGATCCAAAAAAATCTTGAAAAAAAACAAAGTTGGGGAATTCACAGTTCCTGATTTCGGTACTTTTCCACCAACCAACAGTAATCGAGACGGTGGAGCATTGATGCAAGGACAGGCATGCAGACCAGTGGAACAGAGTTGTTACTGTGCAGAATAAGCCGAGGCCCAGTGATCACCTGATTTTAATAAGAGTGACAAGACAACTTAATAAGAGAAAGAACAGTGTTTTCAACAAATGCTGCTGGAACAACTGGATGTCCACATACAAAGAACAAATGCAGACCTCTATTTCACATCATATACAAAAATTTTAACACAAGTGGATCAAAGACCTAAATTTGAGAATTAGAACTATAAGACTCTTAAAAGAAAATAAATCTTTATGACCTTATGATCTCAGACGACACCAAAAGCACAAACGGCAAAAGAAAAATAAATCAGATTCTGCCAAAATTAAAAACCTCTGTGCTTCAAAATATGTTATCAAGAAAGTGAAAGATAATTCACAGAATAGAAGAAAATATTTTCAATATATATCTCCTAAGGCATCAGCATCCAACTAGACAACAGACAAATGATCTGAATAAACATTTCCCCAAAGATATACAAGTGGTCAATAAAAAATACATGAAAAATACTCAGTGTCATTAGCTGTTAGGTAAATGCAAATTAATACCAAGAGATGCAACTTCACACCCATGAGGATGACAAAAAAGTAAGAAAAACAATAGCACCCATTGTCAAGGATATCTAGAAATTGGGGCTCTCTTACAGGGCTGCTGGACATGTAAAATAGTATAACCACTTTGGAAAAGTTTGGTGGTTACTCAAGGCTAAACCGAGAATTACCATATGACTCAGCTACTTGCCTCTTATTAATACGCCCAGGAGAATTCAAAGCATGTATTTATACTATAACTTGTACTTGAATACTCACAGCAGCATTATTCACAATAGCTAAAAATGAAAACAACCTCAACCTTTAGCCACTGCCGAATGGATAAGCAAATGTGATATA
Organism: Arctocebus calabarensis; assembly: GCA_963573935.1. NCBI lineage: Eukaryota > Metazoa > Chordata > Mammalia > Primates > Lorisidae > Arctocebus > Arctocebus calabarensis. The sequence goes on from CAUYON010096343.1 coordinate 9,586, forward strand.
GCGGCAAAGCGGGATATTACTGAGTCACAAACATGCTACAGTACGGATAATCCTTGAAAACGTCATGCTAACACACAAAGGGCCATATATTTTATGATTCCATTGCTGTGAAATATTCAGAACAGGCAAATCTGTAGTGATAAAGCATAGGTGTGTAGATGCCAGAAGCTTAGAGGCAGGGAACACAGGGATGACTGTGGACAGGTGCAGGGCGACTGCTGATTCTGACTCTGATGAGTGTGCGGCCTTGAAGAGTTCTGATTTGGTAGGGACACAGAACAGCTGGATTATGAATCTTCCTATTTCAAAGAGCAGTGAAGAGAATGAAAATTAAACTTGCAAACTTTATTTTCATGAAAAGTAAGAGAAAGAAACAAATCAGAAACCTCCAAACTGTAAAAATTATTGCCAAATGGGGAGCAAGAACAGAAGATGAGGAATAGGAAGAGCAGAGAAGTTCTGCAGGGGAGTGATCTCAGAAAGAGCCGGCAAATATAGAACGTTGTGCAGGCCTCGGGTTGCCTGGGAACTCTGGAGCACGTGCTCCTGTTGAATGTTAATGAGTCCAAGGCTGGTGGGAGAAATGCACAAAGAAGGGCCTCAGAGGAAGGCAGATCTTAAGAGTTTTGCTGCAGCAGAAGAAGAGCACTTGAGCCATTAAGCCAAAAAATCTACTCCAGCCTCACCCCTGCAGGAACTTCCTGCTTAACAATATCAAAATCTTGCACGATGAAAATATTTCAAATTGTATGTAAAACGAGGACATTGTACCCCATGATTGCATTAATGTACACAGCTATAATTTAACTAAAAAATTTTTTTAAAAAATATGAGCCACAAAAAAAAGAAATGTGCTCCATGTTCACACAAACATACTACAAGGAAAATTAAAAAAATAAAAAAGAATAATGCAGTCTTCTTATAGACAAGGAGAACATTAGAAAAAAATATGAATAAAAAGCACAACTTAAAATTCCAAGTGAGAATTTGAAATCTTTAAGCAACAATTGAAACAATAAAGAAAAAAAATACCAAAACTTACAGAAGAGCTGGCTGAGCAAGAGGAAGTAACAGGAGATCAGAGGGGTCTGTGCAGCGGGAATCGACGGGACTCGGGAAAGAAACAGAAGAAAAGTACAAGCCACAGAAGAGATGAAGATGAAATTACAGGGAAAATGGACACCAGTAAAAGGCACAGTAAGATACAGAAATAGAAAAATTAAACAAAATGCAAAATAAAATAGAAATAGGGAGGAAAAAAGAATCGTATAATTAAAAAACATGACTAGGATATAAATACTATATAAAACATATATATAGTTGCTGATTAAAAAAAAACAAACTGATGGGACCTAACAAGTATTTAAAACCATTTTAACAAAAAGTTTTTTCTGAAATGAAATAAAGAGAGAAAGAAGGCGTGAGGTCAGCTGGTTGAGTCGATTCTACAAGTAGAAAGAGGAAGCTGAGTACCAAGGAGAACTAACCCAGAGCCACCAACACTGAGACACAGCCTAGAGAAATTCCTTGAATTTCAAAATTAGAAAATGAGGCCAGGTGTGGTGGCTCAGGCCTGTAATCCCAGCACTTTGTGAGGCCGAGGTAAGAGGATGGTTTGAGCCCAAAAGATTGAGACCAGCCAAGGCAACAGAGTGAGATCCTGTCTCTACAAAAAAAAAAAGAAGAAGAAGAAGAAAAATTAGCCAGGCATGGTGGCACATAACAGTAGCCCCAGTTACGTGGGAGGCTGAGGCAGGAGGATTGCTTGGGCCCAGAAGTTTGAGGTTGCTGTGAGCTATGATCACTCCATGTTGGGCAAGAGAAGGAGAGAGACTCTTGTCTCAAAAAAAGGGGGAGGGAGGACAGGAAAGGAAAGGAGAAAGGAAAGGAAAAAGAATAAGTCACAGGAGAGAGAAAGTTGATTCAGCTTTATTGACAAGAGCATTTTTACGAAGACCATGGAAGACAAGAAAGTATCACCTAGCAGATACGTGTTAGAGAACATAAGTCAAGGATTTTACACCCAGCTCAATTCTTCCTAAATAATAAAGCCTTCAGACAACCACAGCCAATTCTTGTTATTCATGGCCGTTGTGCTCTATAAAGGCTCTGCAAACTCTGAAATACCACACACTGAACCCTTGCCTCTAGGGAAAATAACAGAGTTAGGTTCCTATAAGTCTATTGTCACAACATTTTCATCAACTGATCAATACATAACCTTGTTTTATGTGTGCTGTGTTTGAAGACACCTTACTTAATACATATCGTTGATTCATTAATATTGAACTTGTGGCTCACAGCACTAGAATTTATGTCAGAGCAAGGCTTACCTAAAAGAGGTCTTTTCTACCAAGGCACATCACAGCCTTCTTGTATCTGGGACCACTAGCCAGCACTTCAGCATTATGCTTCAGGGCATTTGCAACAGTGAAATCACCCCCCCAAAAGTGCAAAAGTCATGGCACTAAATCCGCCGTACAAAGGATGCTTGTCCACAGTATGAGAGCTGGAAAAACAAAGATCTCAGCTGAGACTATGCAGATTGGGCACTACATATATTCTGCATGTCTCTATGAAGGACCCCAAAGTGTGAACTTGGATGTTACAAATGAACTTCAGCAAGTTGGCAAATTTTCAAATACAGAATCTGCAAACTTCGGGGAGTGACTGTCCTCTAGAAAATTCAAGAGCTCAGGAGATTCTGTTCACATGAAAGTTTCCTTAGGAAACCACTAGAGGACAAATTCCAGCAAACCAAAAGATAAATTGGATTAATTAAAATTAGATGGTGAATACAGGGGCAGAGGAAGAGAATAGAAATTAATTTTGTTATTGCTCATGTAGGAGTAGTTATTGTTTTAAATAAGAGAGGAATGAGAATATTAGGTAAAGGTAATCTCTCGATTAAAAATTAAAACTTTCTAAATATCAAAAGGTAAAAAGCCTGCAATTCAACAGTGTAACATAGTTTCTTGTACCCTCAATGAATCCCCAACAATAAAAAAAAGAAATAAAAAGGTACACATAATAAAAATATTTCAACTTTCATATACATATCAATACATAAAATGACAGAACTAAAACCAAACATATATTTTCCACCAACATAGATATCTAAACTTCAGCAATGTATTAAAAGGAAAAGACCTTAATATGGGATAAATGAAAAGAATCCAATTCTGTACTGTATACAAAAGACATGCCTAAAATGAAACAATTTTAAAATCTTGAAAATACAAAAAAAAGAAAAGCACAAAGAACAACACAGGAGTTGTAATCATAGTATTAAACAAGGTGGCATTCAGGACAGGCATTAAAAGAGACAAAGAATGGCACCATATTGATTGCTAAGGGTGCAATTCACGATGAAGACTCACAGCTATGAAAATGTCCAGTGCCCACAACCAACTTGGGTGTATCCATTCTGTGCAGCAAGGGAGACCATGCCCCATAGGGGACGGAGCAAGGTGAATGTCTCCTGATTAACAGGATCAGGCTGTTAGGGGATTAGGAGGAGGGTTCAATGAAGTGTAGTTTGGCTCTGAATCAGGTGATGCCGTGAAGTGGGGACGATTCTATAACCGACTTCTCCTAACAATGCTTCCCTAGGAGACAGAGAACTGGAGTTGTAACTGGTCACGCCCTGCTAGCAGAGAGAGATGTTTGGAGATTTTTCTGATTTGCTCTGTGTTTTTATTTTTGCCTTTGCTTGTGCATGGTTATGAACTGGACTTGCTTTGTCTAACCCATCACTGTTGCAGAGTGACCCTGTAACACTGATATTACGAGTTTATGCGACTCCAACAGAAGCACACCACGAACTAGCTGTGATACTCAGGCCAGTGCCAACTGGGCTGCCTTCCCCCCAATATTTATACACTGAAAAACAAAGCAACAGGGATGGCGGCTGTGGCTCAAAGGAGTAGGGCGCCGGCCCCATATACCAGAGGTGGCAGGTTCAAACCCAGCCCCGGCCAAAACTGCAAAGAAAAAAAAAAAAAGTAGCAACTTTCATGGAATGGAACTTACAAAAGAAGGATCTCTTGAGATAACTAATAATAGGTGATTTAAATTTACTTCTCTTGGGCTAAGGTAGAACAATTTGAACAAAATACTAAAGACAGACTGCCTAAATGACATAATCTGTAATATACAGATGACGGACGCTTGCAGAGTTTTGTATCTGAAAATAGAAAGTATGTCCTGTCTTCAAGATCCAGGAGAACTGATTACACAAGAAAACCGTGATAAATTCCCGAAGAGAAGAAATCATATAGATAATTTATTCTAATGATAATTAAAACTAGAAATTAATTACAAATTCCAAAAATTGAAAGACTATTCTACCTGGAAATACAAAAAAAAAACAAAAACCTGATCTTTTAAGTCAAGTGGAAAAGGCAATGAAAACCTATAGAATTTCTAGAAAAAGAAATACTTCTAAGAAAATTCATAATCTTAAAAAATTTGCATTATTAAAACATAAAATAATTAAAGCATGCAGCTCAAAATGTTTAAAGGAATAACAAGTCAAACCAAAAAAGGTGTAAGAAAGAATTAACAAAGGCAGAAGCAGAAATGAAAGAGTTTGAACACTGTATCAGGAGAACTATTGCAAAACCTTAATAATATTAAGAGCTACGGCGTACAAACATTGTACTAAGCTCTGTGGATAAACAGATACAAAACAGAAGGAAAGATTAAATAAATAAGAGGGTAAACAGTTCCTTATTTGGAGAAGTTTTCCTAAGTAAATTCCTCTCCATAGATACATTTTACAAATAGCTAACAGTAATTTCATAATTGAACACTTTAAAAGCCATGGAAGGATATGTTTTTGATTGTCACTATAAAAGACTTCTGGAATAATTTTTTAGACTTTAGCATAAATCTTCCTAGACAAAAATCACAGAATCTAATTAATTTTATAAATTTATTTTTTTTCTCGTGTCAACAGTTAAATAGGTGGAACAAAATTGTTTGTCTAAAAACAAATCAGTGAGAGAAAACATCCTACTTTCTAATAATTTAACATGAGATAGGCAGGAAGATAGAAATTAAAAGGACAGAATTTTAGAAAAGGTACAGATTTTCTGCTCATGTTTTACTTTTCCATTGTCTAAAAGAATATGATATGAGTCAGTTACACAAAAGATTGTTTGGGGGACAGAGTCTCACTCTGTGTCATAGCTCATGGCAACCTCTAATTCGTAGGCTCAGCAATCCTCCTGCCTCGACCTCAGAGTAGCTGGAATTAAAGATGCTCACTACTGGTGGCACCTATGGCTCGTCCAGTAGGGTGCCGGCCCCATATACAGAAGGTGGTGGGTTCAAACTCAGCCTCAGCCAAATTGCAAAACAGAAAACTAGCCGGGCGTTGTGGCGGGCGCCTGTAGTCCCAGCTACTCAGGAGGCTGAGGCAAGAGAATCGCCTAAGCCCAGGAGTTGGAGGTTGCTGTGAGCTGTGTGATGCCATGGCACTCTACCAAGGGCGATAAAGTGAGACTCTGCTCTTAAAACAAACAAACAACAACAAAAAAAAAAGATGCCCACTCCCACGCCTGGCTAATTTTTTCTTTTGGTAGAGACAGGGTCTCACTCTTGCTCAAGCTGGTCTCAAACTCACGACCCCAAGCGATCTTCCGCCGTGGCCTCCCATTTCTGTCTCTCCGCTCTAGCTGCGTTCAGGCCCCCTACCTCGAGCACCACACTGGAGGGGAGGGTCGTGCCTGGAAAGCCGTGGGAAGCCCCAGAATTAGCTCAGTGAGTGCCTGTTTCTTTGTCTACCTGGAAGATCGGTTTCTGTCTTGGTTTCTTCTGCCCTTGGCCCTCCTTTTCCATCTTGTCCCCCTCAAACTTGGAAGCTAGGCAGGCTGCACAGTCCTGGCTGTGTCCTCCTGACACTCTATGGTGCTGCTGGGGTCACTCACAGCACTTCTCACCAAGGAGGGGATGAATCACAGGGGACCTTACGTCTCCAGAAATTATTCATCTTGGAACTGAAAGTTTGCCCCATTTGACCCACATCTCCCCATCTGCCCCACCTTCCGACCCCCGGTGACCTTTCCACTCTCTGTTTCTATGAGTTCAACACATAGCAAGGTCATACAGTGTTTTTGTTCCTGTGCCTGGCTTATTTCACTCAGCATAACGTCCTCCACGTTCATCCATGTTGTCAAAAATGGCAGGATCTTTTTCAAGGCTGAGTAATATTCCACATTATACAAAGAGGACTGTCTGGAATGTACCCAGCCATGTACTATGAAAAATAGATGTACATGGCTGGATATGTTCCAGACAGCTCTTGTATGCATAAATAAAATCCTATTTTGTCCATTCTTCCATCGACAGACGCTCGAGACGTCTCTCTATGGAGCTGCCCCTCCACAGCTCTCTCTCCCTCTTGGTGGAGGCAGGGGGAACTGTAAAGTTTACACGTCTTCTTCCAATCTCACAAAGCCAAGCCAGGTGTTGAGAGCTTCCCACCTGTTCTCTCTAGGGTGCCATCCTGAAATGCCCAAGATTTTGTGCCTCCTCCCAATCCTGCAGAGTTGAGTGAGTTAATTGTTTGCCAAGACACGTGGTGGGGTGATCAGGCAGCCAGCCTGGAGGGGGAAGGATGGAGTTAAGTGAGGGCCAGCTGGGGGTCCACGGTGAGGCCTCCCATGTGGCTTGTGAGAAGGTTTCCTGATGGGGTCTGTGGGGCAGCCGACGAGGTTGGGGCCTCTCCTCCTGCTGGCAAACACCAGCCACTCAGCCATGCCAATCACCTTAGCATTCTGGTCAGGGCAAGTCTCGAGGGCGTCCCACATTCTGGGAGCTGGGTGCTCACTCTCCAGGTGCTCAATTTCCCCTGTTGGCGAAGTCGAGGCCTGGGGCCCTGAGCTGTGCCATTGAAAGAGATGCAAGGGGCTTGGAGGCAAGGTGGCTGACGAGAGACAGTGGTCACCTGATCCTCTCAGAAAGAATGGAAAGGTTTAGATTAAAAACAAATAGCCCGGGTGAAATTTTGAGGGGAAAATGCCAGAACCTACCTGAGATTCCAAGGGAAGTAGTTGCAAAGAAGACGAGGAAGGCACAAGACTTCAGCCGAGAGCGGCCCCTGAGGAGTGTGGAGCCCCTTGGAAGGGCAGATGGAGGTATTTGTTTTCCTCCCCTCGCACCCCCAGCAGACTGCAGGCTCCCAAACCGGTGGAGAGTTTCTCTACCCTCACAAGCCCAAAAGCTGCCACCAGTGAACTGGGAGCCTCTTGAGGACAAAGAGCCCTCGAGGTCACTACCCCTCTCTGCAGACCTGAGCTGTGGCGCAGGGGTCACACAGCTTCTCTACCCAGGGTGTGCTTCTGTCCTTCCCAGGGAGCCTCCGCTCTTCAGGGTCCTTGTCACTGGTTCCACAGACATTTCCCAGCTCCTGCCCAGGCTGTGGTGGTCCCGGGGGGCTGGTGGGTTCCAGGGAACTTGGGCATTCAGGAAGGGCTGACGTTAGAGAGGAGCGTGCAGCAAGCCAGGGAAGCCCCTCAGGACCAAGGGGCCAGAGTGCCACCTCTCCATTCAGGCTCTTCCCCTCCCCCACCTCCCTGCCCATGGCTGCCAGGTGGCAAAGATGCCCCAAGGGACAGCTGAGCCAGAACTCTCAGGAGAGGCTCCTTCCGCTCTGTTGCCCCCACCACACTGAGGCTTCCACAGACTGAGGCTCACCCCCTTCTTTCCTCTTAAAGGCCTGCAGGGCACTAAAGGGTCCTACGACAGTGAGCTCCCTGCCCACCAGCCCTCCCCAGTGCCGCTCACAGGGCTTCTCCAGAAAAGCAGAGAATGTCCCAAACTGGAGGGACATTACGCCTATAGAACACTCCACAGGCAACCAGGGACCAGCGTACCCGACCCGCCGTAGTCCAGGACCAAACGTGTGCCAGGCAGGCAGCGTGTTCTTGGTTCTCAGTGTGCTCTTGGCTGAAGAATAACCAGACACACTGAACACAAGTCAAGTGAGAAATAGTCTGTTGAGGAAGAGCAATATAGGCTTATAGAGCAAAAGCGAGATACATTTCAACACAGCAAACAAACGACCCTACCAACCAGAGGCTCTGGTTGTGCTCTGGGGTCCTGTTTTATAGTATTGAGATTGGGTCCTCCTTGTGGTTCAATGATTATTACTGAACCACTTTGATGGACACTTAATGACAAAATTCTGAAGATTCCTCCCAAAGATTCTTAGAATTGGTCAATAAATTCACCAAAGTCTCAGGATACAAAATCAAAGCACACAAATCAGTAGTACTTCTATATACTAACACCAGTCAAGCTGACAGCCAAGTCAAGAACACAATGCCATCCACAGCTGCTACCTAGAAAGTAAAACTCCTAGGAATATACTTAGCAGAAGGTGAAAGATCTCGACAAGAAGAACTACAAAATGCTGAGGAAACAAGCGAAAACCATTCTGTGCTCACGGAATGAAAGAATCAACATTGTTAAAATTACCATAGTACCCAAAGTGATTTATAGATTCAATATAATTCCCATAAAAATAGGTCATTTGTCATATTTTTTCTTGTCATAGAAAAAATAATCCTAAGTTTCACATGGAACCAAAAAAGAGTCCAAATAACTAAAGCAATCTTAAGCAGAAGAACATATCTGGAGGCGTTATATTATCAGACCTCAAATTATAGCACAAGGCTAAAACTAATGCTGCATTCTACCAGTATAAAAGTAGAAACACAGAAAAGGGAACGCACCAAAATAAAATACATATATATATATATAGCTATGACCAACTGATTCTGACAAAACAAATGAAAACATGCATCCTATTCAATAAATGGTGCTGGGAAAATTGGACAGCCACATGCGGAGAATGAAACAGGATCCTTTTAGCCTGCCATATATGAAAAATTAACTCAAGATGGATTAAAGACCTAAATGTAAGACCTGAAACCATAAAAGTTCTTTAAGCAACCCATAGGGAAAACTTCTAGACATTGGCCTACGCAAAGAGTAATTTGACTTAAGATCCCAAAGTATAGCAACAACAAAAATAAATAAATGGGACTTAATTAAATTAAAAAGCTTCTGCACACACACAAAAAAGTTTCTGCACAGCAAAGTAAATAATCAAGAGAGTAAATAGACAACCTCCCTTTAGAATGGAGGAAATATTCAGAAACTACACATCCAGTGAAGAGCTAATATCCACAAAGAACGCGAATACATCAGTTAGTAAAAAGCACATAACCCCATATGAAAGTGAGGAAAAAACATGAACAGGTCTTTTTTCAAAAGAAGACATACAAATGGCCAATGGACACGAAAAACAGCTGAACATCACTAATCCTCAGGGAATGCAAATTAAAATCACAATGATATGCCAATTTATAGATATCAGAATGGCCATTATTAAAAATCCAAAAACAGATGCTGATATGGATGTGATGAAAAAGGAATGCTTATATACTGTGGATAGGACTGTAAATTAATTCAACCTCGATGGAAAACAGTGTGGATTTTCCCTAAAGAACTAAAAGTAGACTTACCATTCAATCCAGCAATCACACTACTGGTTATGGACCCAAAGAAAAAGGAGTCAGTAGGGCGGCCCCTGTGGATCAAAGGAGCAGAGCACCAGCCCCATATGCCAGAGGTTCAAACCCAGCCATGGCCAAAAACTGCAAAAAAAAAAAAAGAAAGAAAGAAAAAGGAGTCAGCATATCAAAAACACACCTGCACCCAAACATTTATCATAACACAATTCACAAATGCAAAGATACAAAGTCAACCTAAGTGCCCACCAATTAATGAGTGGATAAAGAAAATGTGATATATATATCACCTGTACCATAATCTAATACCCTAGATTACTACTCAGCCACAAAAAGGAAATGACAAAGTGTCATTGAGACAACTTGGACGGAACTGGAGGCCATGGTCCTAAGTAAGTATCTCAGGAATGGAAAAACCAACATCACGTGCTCTGACTAGTAGGTGGGCACTGCCCATGGGTCTGCTGGGTGATAAGGTGCGTAAAGGGCTTGGAAAACTAAGAATGGGGAGGGTGGTGGCAGTGAGGGAGAAAACCTTCCCTGTGGGTGCCGTGTACACTGAAAGCCCTGACTTCAGCCTTCTGCAGTTCACCCACATAACAACATTTGTGCCCCTAATATTTAGAAATAAAAGTTATTTTTTGGAAACAGGTGCTGTGGGTAGAGTGAAGCAGTTCTGCTCACCCCCTTCTTCTGCTCTGTGGTGCCCTGGAACTTCCCTGCGTGACTCCGGACTCCCCGGCACTCTCCCCGTGGGCAGGTGGAAAGACGGCAGCAGAAACACCTGTTCCCTCCCTGCTGCCATCGCCCCGTCATTGTTGTACAGTTGCTTCCTCCAAGGTTGCACGTGACCCTTACCGCCATGCAGACTTGTGACCTGGTCGACGGGCCCGGCCGTGGCACCACCTGCTGCCCCTCCCTGGACGTCCCTGCACGCTCTGCCTGGTCTCTCAGCAGAGCCTGCTCAGCCTCCTCAGCCGGCTCCTCTTTTTTCTCTTTTTCTTTTTTTTTAAATTATTAAATCATAGCTGTGTACATTAGAGCAATCATGGGTTACAATGTGCTGGTTTTATATAGAATTTGAAATATTTTCATGAAACTGGTTAAAATAGCCTTCCCAACAATTTATTAGTTATTGTGTTAAGACATCTATATTCTACATTTAGTAGGTTTCACCTGTCCCCTTCTAAGATGCACCGTAGGTGTGGCCCCACCAATTACCCTCCCTCCCCTTCCCTCCCTCTCCCTTTTCCCATATTCTTGTGCTATAATTTATAGCTTTTCTCATATGAAAGCTATAAATTGGTTTCATAGTAGGGCTGAGTACATTGGAGACTTTTTCTTCCATTCTTGAGATACTTTGCTAAGAAGAATATGTTCCAGCTCCATCCATGTACACATGAAAGAGGTAAAGTCTCCATCTTTCTTTAAGGCGTGTAAGTGGTGGTGTCCCTCAGGAGCTCATCCTTGGCTGCTTCTCACCTCACGTTCCTGGGCTCTAGTCAATGACTGCAGTGATCAATATGTCAATGATTTACCCATCGAAATCTACTTGACTCCTTGTACCTGATTTCCAGCCAGCCACATCATTTTCACCTCCTGTTGAAAGGCAGAGGAGCCTGGACTCTGGAGCCAGAATGCCTGGGCTGTGTGGCCTGGACGACATCACCTAGGCTCTCTCTGTGCCTCTGTTTTCTCATCTGTAAAGTGGGGGCAGGGAATAATAGTAGTACCTAGTTCATAGGAATCTTGTTCAGATTGAGTTGATGTACATAAAGTGCCTCCAATACTACCTGAAACATAATAAGTCCAGTAAATATGTTTGTTATTTCTTAATTAGTCATCATTTCTAGAATCTCTAGAATTTATTTCCTAAACCTTCTTCAATATACACATTTCTCTCCCTCTCTAGAGCCAATAATCCATCTGATTCAGGCCACACTTACTAGGTTTATTCCTGGAGAAGTCTCCCTACCTCTCTCCACACTATCCTTTGGCTCCATAACAAACTGAAATCCAGTTGATGATGTCATGCTCTTGCTCCAGCGCCCTTAACCTCTCTGCTGGCTTACCCGACTCGGAATCGTCTCCTCCTTTCATTCCTGTCTACCTGGAGCCCCAAATCCCCACCCTCACACAGGCCACTATGCCTGGCTGCTCAGGCCGTGCACTGAGGAACTTCAGGAGACTCCACGCACTTCTTAGTCTATGCAGCCAGCATTACCTGGAGTTGTCTAGCGTCTACACAGCCGTCCCTGAGGGCCCTGGACCACCTGCCTCATCCCCTCCAATTCTCTGCTTAGAGGCCCCTTCCTTTAGGACATGCTTCAGGACCCCTCTCCTGGTCATATTTAGTGTCCGTTTTCTGCTGTGCCTGTTTTCTGACATCCTTTGACACCCTAGGCTATTAATCAAGCCCTATTCACAAAATGTTGTGAGCACTTGCTTTCTTATATTAGACCCCACTAGACTGCCAAGGGTTCAACATTCCCAAACCAAATTCAGTAACTGCTCAGCCCAACTCCACTTCCAGTCGCTCACTCTCTATCATCTGCGTGCCCCTTCCTCAGCTTTCCTGTTTATATGGAATCACCCATTCATCTACTTTTCAACTCATTCTCTGACAGTTTCGCGCCCGTCAGACTTTCACAAAGATTTCCATGACAGCACATTCTACCTCAGTGAAATTGTAATTACATGTTTACACGCTGCTCTCCATAGACCATGGACTTAATAAAGATACAGGACTATTTCCTTATTACCAGCACCTAACATAGCTCTTGAAACTATGGTATATTAGGTTAGCGTATTTGAGTATGTAATGAATAAATAAATACAATAACTGTGGAATCTAGAACAGACCATAAATCCAGAAACACCAGGAACTCATTTCATTCATATGTCTTGAGACCTTGATTCTTCTCATTTTAATATATGTTATTCATTTAAAATATTGATTTTCACTTAGAAAAATATTGAATTATGAATTTTTATATAATCAAATGAACATATTTTCTTTTATAAGTAAAAATCATTTTAATATGCGTGCACATATGTTACTACTTACAACGTCTATTTCAGGGCTGAACATTTAACTGGCGTAAAACAAATACCGGCAACTCTGGCATAAAATGGGCATTGCCTTGAAGAACACTGTAAGTAGTAAAGCAATTTAAAAATAAACTCAGAATTCTAAAATCTGTTCTTTGAAGTGAATTTCATACTTTTCTGCCAACAAAACATTCTATTGCTTATAGATGTAAAAATATTAATGTTTCCTTTCAACAAGAAAGTCTCCCTTTTCAAGAAAAGGGGAAAAAAATCTACTGTGTTTGAGTCTGGGTTCAGGCATTTACTAATTTGAGGTTCCTGGATAAATCGACCTTCCTAAGCCCCAGTTTTCTCGCATGTAAACAAAACGGAAGTGTTATAATACTAATATATGACCTCACAAAGTTATCTCTCAAGATCAGATGACACTTGGTGGAAATGATGTCTAAGCTGTAAAGTGCTGGGTCCCCATTATTACCACTGCTAATATGATCCCCGCCACTTTCCAAAACATGACTCCATCCCTAAATGAATCCCATTACCACATCCCTGTCCCTCTTTATCACTGGAGCTGACTCTGGGGGATAAAAGTGACATTACTGTAAAGTGAAGAATAAAATATAGTTGAGCATCAGTATTTAGGTATACTGGTATACTGTCTACGTTAGACATTAGACATTTTAAATATTTGTAGAAAACAAAGCCATGGAAAGCCAAGGCTTCAACAGCATAATATACAACAGGAGTCAGCAAACTTTTCCTGTAAAGTGACAGGTAGTAAATATTTTAGCCTTGAAAACCATATGATCTCTGTGACAACTACTCAATTCACCGGTTGCGTAGGAAAAAATGGCTGTAAACAGGCTCAGCGCCTGTGACTCAAGGGGCTAAGGTGCCAGCCATCTACACCTGAGCTGGCGGGTTCGAATCTAGTCCAGCCCGTGAAACAACAATGACGGCTGCAACCAAAAAATAGCCAGGCGTTGTGGTGGGCGTCTGTAGTTCCAGCTACTTGGGAGGCTGAGGCAAGAGAATTGCTTAAGCCCAGGAGTTGGAGGTTGCTGTGAGCTGTGATGTCACGGCACTCTACCCAGGGTGACAGCTTGAGGCTCTGTCACAAAAAAAAAAAAAAAAAAAAAAAAGGCTGTAAACAATATGCAAATGAACATGACTGTTTCCCAGTAAATGTTCATTTATGCATACTAAAATTTGAATTTTATATAATTTTCACGTGTGTCATAGTTTCCTCAGGCCTCTATAACAAAATACATTAGACAAGGTAATTTATAAACATGTTCATTGCTCACTGTTCTGAAGGCTGGAAAGTACAAGACCAAGGTGCTGCTGGATTCAGTACGTGGTGAGGGCTTCTTCTCAGAGACGGTGCCCTCGGTGAGCCCTCATATAGCAGAATGGTCAGACTCCCTTGGGCCTCTTTTCTAAACACCAGTACCATCCACAAGGGCTCTTCCCTCTAACCACCTCCTAACAGTCCAACTTACATTTTGGAGGGACACAAACTTTCAGACCGAGGAGACATACCATAAAATATCACTCTTTGGAATTTTTGTCAACTATTGAAAAACATAATTTGGCCAGGGTTGGTAGTTTCCTAAATTACAATAATTTTCAGATTATATTACAAGTAAAATTCTTGATCCTTCCTGGGAACATTGTCAGACGACATTTGGATGTCATTATTCTAAGGAAAGTTATTGTCTATATTAATTCAAGGTCCACCCAAATAGTACTTGTGTGTGCTCTATATAAGGTGAATATAACATTCATGTGCAATTAAAATAGTTTAACACAGTACTTTGCACACAAACTTTATGTCCACCCTGTATTATAGCATTTGCCTTCAAGAGGCTTATACGGAACCTGGAAAGACTTATACATCTTGAATGTGTATTATGAATTTTCATCTGCAAAATGCTTATGCCCTGGTCAGGTATTATATTATCCAGGCAACATAACTAGGGTATGGTTTAAAAAGTTACTCAGAACAGGGTTGTTGTGCCCTGAATGTTTGTGTCCCCCACAATCTAAGTGTTTAAATATCATTGCCAATGTGACTGTGTTTTGAGGTGGGGCCTCTGAATGGTGATCAAGCATGAGGGCCACGGCCTCATAAACGGGATTAATGCCCCTTATAAAACAGGCCCCAGAAAGCGGCCTGGCCCCTTCCTTCATGTGAGGACAGGGCAAGAAAATGCCACCCATGAACAAAGAAGCAGCTTACCAGCAGACACCACATCTACCTGCACCTTAATCTGTCTTGACCCCTATGGCCTGGTCTCGGTCGCTGCAGGAAGGAACCAGGCGTGACACGGATTAGAAGTACAAGCTTACCGGAGGTAGGCTAACCTTAGTTGCAGGGTAGCCCCAAGCCCCCTCCGCAAAGGCTGTTTATTCAGGTTACACACAACAGGTGTGGAGAGTTCAGGTAATTACATATGAGGGCTGCCTGCGTAAGGATTGCCACGTGTTCTTTCCCCAAGTGTTCTTTCCCCACAACCCTCATGAACTACTAAGCATCAATGTTTAACACCTGCTTACTAGTGAGTGACCGACCTTATCTCATTCCGGAACACTGAGTCACTTGGGGGACTGCCCCCAAGTCACAATACGTCTCTAGGTTTGCCAGCAGACTGTCCTGTTTTCAGCGTTTCCTTTTAATGTGATGAGAATCAGTAGCTGTCCTTTGCAAGCCTGGTGTCCATTCTTCTACATTAATCTTTGACTTCCCAGCCCCTGAAGCTGCAAAATAAATTCTTGTTGTTTAAAAGCTACATACACACTGGTACTTTGTTAAAGCAGCCCAAAAGGACTAAAATAGGGATTAAATCCCAACTTTCCCACTTAACAATGGTGTGATATAAAGAGAATTTGTCAAATACTTTAAGCTTGATTCCTCATTTTGCAGATGAGGAAAAGGATAGGAATATTGCATGGTTGGGGGTGAGGGAAAGGAGATCCCATAGGTGAAGCACCCCAGATGGAACATGGTTCCTCTTCCTCATTCTATTTCCCACTTCAAAAAAAAATGTTTCAAAAAAAATGTTTCAAACCCATCTTTTATTCTAGAGTCAGGTATATTTCCACATTTACTGTCTCCTCTTATCTGCATTCAGTACAATCATATGAAGAACCACTAATGATTCTAGAATTCTTGTCACACATTAGTATAAATTACCGCATTTATCTCCATTAAAAAATGCCTTCTATCAAGAAAGCTGAGTACTCATTTTATTAAAACACTCTGAATACATCTGTTTTTTTGTTTTTTTTGAGACAGAGCCTCAAGCTGTCACCCTGGGTAGAGTGCCTTGGCATCACTGCTCACAGCAACCTCCAACTCCTGGGCTCAAGAGATTCTCCTGTATGGGCCTCCCAAGTAGCTGGGACTACAGGCGCCCGCCAAAATGCCCAGCTATTTTTTGGTTGCAGCCATTATGGTTGTCGGGCGGGCCCAGGCTGGAATCGAACCCGCCAGCTCAGGTGTATGTGGTTGATGCCTTAGCCACTTGAGCCACAGGTGCTGAGCCAATACATCTGTTTTTAATGCAAACAAATTCACAAGAACATCCAAGTATTAACCTCAAGTGTACAAACTGTCAAAAAATTCCAGAAATCATGCATATTTTCCATTTTTAAACATAATATCCTTTAGATTTGTCAAAAAATACTAGTCTAAGAGTGACATGAGCAAGATGGCAGAATAAAAAGTCATAGGCTGCTTCATTCACAATACAGAAATATCAACTAGCAGCTATCCATAGACAAAAACTCCCAGATGAAAGCAAAAAATATGGAAATAGGCCTAAGATGCCATTATGCTCCACTGAACTGAATAAATATTCACATTGAAAAGTCAGGAGAAGAGGTCTTTCCCCTTCCTCAAGCCAGCCTACAGCCACACAGAAAAGATTCCCCCAGACCCTGTAATTTCTACAGTGGAAAAAGAGAACAACTCTATCATTCTGAGATGCTTCCCAAAAAGCTCACTCCGTTCTCACCTCACAAGGAACATAGGAGGGAATTGCACAGTAATCCAACTGGGGCCAGGTAGACATAAAGTTGGGAGCAAAAGCCCACAGAAACCAGTATTCAGATTTTGGCAGTATCAAAGTGTGCCGGTTAACAGTGGTGTTGGGGGGGGGGGCGGAGCAAGATGGCGGAGGAGTAACAGCTTCCTTGCGGCTGGGCACAGTGAGACTGGGGAGAGAGGACTTCAGGCATCTCTGCCAGGCAGGATCTGCCCAGAAACTTCCCTTTGGGGACACAGGGAGACAGCATGAGGCTTCTGGACACCCCGAGGAAGGCTAAAGCAGCGGAGATTGGGCAAGTGGTTGCATCTGTTCATTCGGTCTGATCCTGTCGGCGGCTGTGGGTGGGGCAGCAGTGGGACTGCAGGCTGGAAGGGCCTTGCCTGTAAGCCATTAGGGTTTCTTTTGGACTTCGCACTTGGTTGAACTGCCTTGGGAGAACCTGGGCAGGAGTGTGGGGTTTTTTTGAGTGTTGCCTGGGGGTTCAGACTGGGCCACTAAGCAAAACGGAGCTGCCAGTGTTTGGTGGGGGCTGTGTGGAGCCATTGTGGGAGAACTGCCCTGGCAAGCTCCACCCTCAGGGTCGCAAAACAGGCATTGGGCGGGAGCGAGTAATCTAGTGACTGAGCAGCCTAAAGGCGGGGAATGAGACGCCTTGCAGCCTTAGCCCTCAGGGGAATAGGG